>RJWH01010417.1:0-16836 GCA_004363575.1 Solenodon paradoxus
CCTCCAGGATGTGGGGACCGGGCTCCCCGAGTTATAAGCAGGACTGGGGCCTCCAGGGGTGTGGAGACCGGGCTCCCCGAGCACCTGCTGTTCGGGTCGTGCCGCACGGATTCACATCGACTGGCATATGGACTCTGCTTTCGTGTGAGGTGTCTTCAGCATGAGTGACAAGCTGCTTTTTCTAATCGGTTTCTAATCAGATGCCGATTCACCAGCCCCGCGAGCGAGCAGTGCTTGACCCCACTCGAGGGTCCGCGGGTGGGGCGGGTCCCGCTGGCGCTTCCAGCCATCGCAGTGGTTTGAGGCTCGCGATCTCGCCTCCTGACGGGGGAGCCCGCGGTGCCTCGGGGCCCCTCAGCGAAGCCCAGGCCACGACACCTGTTCTCAGAACCAGGGCCTGGAAAAGCGTCTCGGTGACCGCGGGCCAGGAGCGGGCCGGGGGCGCGGTGTGACGGCGGAACACGGCCCTTGCAGGTGGCGCCTCGGAAAGGCTGGTCAGAAAGCCGGACTGGCGTGCAGTGACGGCGGTTCGCACCGGCGAAAGACAGCACCCTGGGGTGGGGGTAGAAAGGGTGTCTCCGTCCAGTTAGTGGGAAGCCTGCCCTTTGAGAAACGCTGTAGAAAAGCAGAGACCAGACAGGCTGCCTGTGCGTCCTGCACTCCCAGCCGAGAAGCGCAGAAGCCCGGTCACGGCAGAGCCAGCAGGCTGGGGTGGAGCCCGGGTCTCGGTCTCGGCGGGAGCAGCCCCTCTGAGGGAGGCTGGGCTGGCTGGCGGCCAGGGTGGGCACGTCTCCCTTCCCCAGGTGCCCGGTCAGTGCAGACCCTTGTACCTGAGACCCCCGATCCAGGTGACAGGCTGAGGGGTGCAGCGGCTGCAAGGGCCCAAGGCATGGCCAGACGGGGTGCTGGAGGGGCCGCGGGAGAGCCCGCTGTGCGGGGAGACAGCCCCTCCGACCTCGGCCTGACCTCCTGAGCCCAGGTCCTCCTCTGCAGGATGCAGACGAGTTCACTCCCGTTTCTCGGGGGGAAAGTTCTTTGAACACAAAAGCCAAAGCAGGAGCTGGGACAGGGGACAGCAGAGGGACGGGGGACGGCAGAGGGACGGGGGACGGCAGAGGGACGGCACAAGCAAGCAGGACTGGGGACCATGTCACAAAGCAATGACGGGCCACACGGGAAGGGTCAAGGTCAAGGGAACAGGGCAGAACCTTCAGTGATGGTCAGTCAGGCCCCTGCCCACCACCCAGCTGTGTCCTGCTGGCACCGGGGCAGTCCCACCCTTCCACCATGAATCTTCCAGGTCTGACGTGAAACCCTCAGACCAAAGGCCTTTCAGGAGCACCGGGCAAGTGCAGCCGGCGTCGGCCCCCACGTGAGTCGGTGCTACGGGGAGTCTGTACTCTCGTGAGACGCATTCCCCGTCGCTCCGTCCACGTGGCAGCAGGAGGAATGTGACCCTTTCTCACAGCCACATCGACTCTGTGGCAGAAACTGCCCTTGCGGGAGTCCCACACAAGAGCCCTCGCTATGGACACGGAGAGGCTGACACACCAGGGAGGACAGTCACCTCTCGGGAGCCCAACAGGCAGAAGCAGCACTGCTTTCCACAGGCGGGTGGCCCCGCGCAGCTGGGCACCCAGGCCCCGGGCTCCATGGGGTTTTCGCCTCCGTGTCCGACGCCGCGCCCGAGCCCCGGGTGCCGGACTGCAGTGAGCTGGTGCTGTCGGGCCTCGCCCCACGCCACGGCACTGCGCAGTGGGGTGCGCGCCCGCCCAGCCGCTCTGCCCGTGCCCACGGGCTCCCGGCTCCACTCCCGCTGGCTCGGCCTTCCCGGCTAGTTCCCAGCCCCGGCCGCGAACCCGGCCCGTGCTCCCCGCCTGCGCCGCAGACGCCTGAGCAGGGCCGGGGCCATCACTCTTACGCGGCTGGGTGCCAGCCCGCTCTGCACCCTGTCCTGCAGTGTTTCGGGGTGGTGCCGAGCAGACTGGGGACGCCGCCGACATGCTGGGGGTAGAAGTCCCACTGGGGCGTGGGCCCTGCACTCGGGGGCGCCGGTCGGCCACACACTGACCCCCGGTGGTGGGGGCAGCAGAGCACGCAGGCCGAGCCGCCATCCAGCCCGGGATCCACCCTCACGGGTGTCCACACCTGGACAGACAACGCTCACGAGGACAGCAGACGGCTTGTGTCCGCCAGAGGGAACCAGGCCTCAGCTGCTTCAGTGGAAAACAGGGTGCTGACACCCCCAATCACAAGCATCTAAATACTAGAGTCTTACTGCACAGGATCTGCAGGACTGAGCGCGAGACAGCCCGTCCCGACTCCAATCAGCACCCCCGGTGAAGGTTTTTCGGAAGAGGAAACCGAGGCAGGAGTCAGGTCATGGCCCACGTGACGGGCACACTTGCCATCTGAGCCCGGTCGGTTTGGGGAGCCAGGGTGTGTCTGCAAGGGCACCATGCTCTCGGGGGAGATGTCTCTGGTCTCCTGGGGACACACAGAGTGAGCCCGAGGGACCTCGGCCCAACGCATCGGGTCCGCCGCTTCCGCAGGGGACGCCGGGCCAGGCAGCAGGGCGGGCATCTGGCGCCCGGCGGAGGGCTGGCCCGCAGGGGCAGCTGCCGGGCCTGGGGGAAGGCCTGCCTGCCCGGACCTGCTCCACTCGTCCTACCGCACTTGGAGGCTGCGGCTGAAGCCGAAAACAAACCTTCCGTGGCTTTCAAAACTCCTCAGATAAACTGGCTGAAAGTGAACCGGAAGCACTGCCAAGGGAACTGCTTGCCAGACGCGTGGAGGGGACAGTGTCAGGGCGGGGACAGTGTCAGGGCGGGGACAGTGTGGCGCCTCGGACCTCCCGAGACACAGAGGAATCACACCTACAACTGGCCTTCCTCGTCCCCAGTACGTGTCTTAAAGGCCTGAACGACGGATCTTTACACACGATAAAGGCTCGCCGGCATCAGGCCCGTCTAGGCTGTGGCTGAACCCTGGGCGGCAAAGCGAGGGAACGAAGAGGAGACCGCGCACTGGGCGCCGCACAGACCACTGCCGCCGGGCACCACGCCTGCCGAGCCCTCCGTCCCCAAACACGCATCCGAACGCGACGCCCCGCAGCACACACGAAACAGTGAGGAGCGCCTGGTGGCCGCGGCCTCCTCCACCCCACTCCCCGCCGCCTCTCACGGCCCCGCACACGGCTGGGCCCCTCAAAGCCCCCGGGTGTGCGCGGCCGCTCCCTCCCGAGCACGTGCTGTGACTGGGGAGACGCCGAGCTGCGGCCATCGTGACCACCCGCACGCGGGCGCCGCTGCTCCGGAGCCCGCTGCCCCGCCCGGGCGTCACACACCCTGAAGCGCGACAAGCTTCACTCATCCGCCCGTGTTTTCACTTTCGATTTTTTAAAAGAAAGGGGCGGCCGGAGGAGGGCGAGCAGGCAGGCAGGAGGAGAGAGGAGGAGGAACGTTTGTTTGATTCCACTGCTCAGGAGCGCGGTTTCCCCGACACGGGAAGTGCGCGTCGCGCTCACCACTCCGGCCCGGGGAGCATCCTACCTGATGCTTTCACAAGTAGCCAAGATGTAAACACACTCCCTGTCGCCGCGTGAGAACCCGCCTCTCCTATAAACCAGGTGTCTGCATGGGACCCTCCCCGGGGGCCGGGGGACCCGAGAGCGGCCAGGCGGCAGCCCCCAGCGCACCCCACCCGGCTGGCTTCCCCGCCCCACACTGGCAGTAGCGAGAGGGCACAGGGCTGGTGCTTCTGATCCTGTGCGCTCACACTGGTGCTGCAGCAGAGGACGGGACTTTTGGGCGGGCTGGCTGGCAGGACAGCGGCCGGGGCAGGGACACGGCATGGGTGCAGCCGGCTGGGAAGAGGCAGCAGGGCTCAGACTGGAGAACAGAGAGGAGTGGGGCTCTGGACCCGGCAGGTGGCACCCGGGACAAAACGCGGTGGGACGCTGCAGCGGGCACCCGCGGAGGACTAAGGGGTCCTCAGGTGACAGGAAGCCGGGAGACGTCAGGGCGAGGATGCTGGGTGAGGGGCCGGAAGAAACACATGGAGGGGCCATCTGGTGACTGCCCCACCCGCCTGTGCAGAGGCCTCTTCCCGACAGCTGGTCAGGACCACGAGGGCGACTTCCAGCGCCTGCTCGGTGGGCAGATGTGTGCACGTATGTATTACAACGGGGACGGTGCCAGCCAGCACACGGCCACCCGGATGACCCCTGGAGACAGGACTAGCGGCTCCCTAGGGCAGGACCTGGCTGTCCTTCTAAGCCCATGGAGACGGCGATTGGGTCCCCGGGACGCGGGTCTGAGCTGTGTGTGCCGGACGTCGCTCGCCTGCACGAGAACAGCGGGTCTGCAGTTCCGGTGAGAAAGGGACGTCGACCAAACCCGGCCTCTGGGGGTCTACACCACCCCCTCCCAAAATAAAGGAAAAGACAAGCCTTTAAAAATGACCAGGTGATGAGAGATCACCTGAAAATCCCTGCTCAACTCATCGTGAACCAGCACCGCCCGAGTGCCGGCTGAGATGCCGCGCTGCCTGCCTGCGAGAGCCGGGCCGCACCTGAAAAACCCGACTGAGGCGGCCCCGCCCTCGGGCTGTAGGGAGTCGGTCCCTGGGGACACAGTGACCTGGTTCCACAGTCAGTGAGGGCTGCCTCTCTTCGGCAGAGCCCTGCTGGAGAACCCCCACGCTGGGGGACCCCCAACTCCCACAGGCCTGCACCCCGGGCGCGAGTCCTGCCTCCCCCTGCTGACGTCCACGCACCCACGGCCTGTCTCTCAGGGTGGCTTTTCCACAGAAAGCAAGCCCCTGGCACCTCAGATGTGAAAGCTCACAGCCCCCGAGGTGAGCTTCCAGAGAGCGAGCCGGGCCGCGGAAGACACGCGAGGCGGCAGCACCACAGCATCCCGAGTCACCAGCACCAGGACCCGTCGGTCGGGACGGCGCGTCCACAGCGCAGGCGTCCGAGCAGCAGGGATCCGTGCGCCCGGAGCAGAGGGGCGGAGCCCAGGGAAACCGAGGACCAAGGCGCCTCCGGCCAAGACGGGGTGTCTCCTGGCGGGGCTGACCGCCCCTCAGGAGCCGCAGAGCCCACTTGCCCCGCCCTCCCAGGGCCACAGCCGGCTGGGCACCCCCCACTGGGCTCCAGATTAAGGTCCCAGGTAGAGACTCCCATTGATCACCGTCTCCACAGGCTAAGGAGGACAGCCAGGTCCTGCCCTAGGGAGCCGCTAGTCCTGTCTCCAGGGGTCACCCGGGTGGCCGTGTGCTGGCTGGCCGGCAGGGACCCAGGGTCCCTGACGTTGGACCCAAGTCTGCAGACTCAGCGAGTCGCAGGTCACGGCCGACATGCCTGGACTTGCCTGGCCTGCCTTCCACAGCAGGCGGCACGCTGTGAGGTCTTCCTGCCCCAGTGGAGAGCGCCCCCAGCCCCCACACACACCCTGCCGCACCCCACTTCCCCGGCACACACCCCCAGCCCCCGGCGCACCCGGACGCTCACACCGGAGGGTGGACGCCCACTGTCCATCTGCAGGCAGTGGCATCTCTAGAAAAGATCCCAACGTGATGATGCTGCGCACAACTGTCCTTCCCACATTGTGTCCCCGCAGGAACCACAGCAGGAGCAGCCTCCGCGGAGCCCCTGCCTCAGTCGCCCCCCCGGGTCCCGTGACGCGCCCTGCCCGCGCCACCCCCGCGGAGGAATGGGGCTCAACCTGACGCTGGCACGGTCACCAGGTAAGCCCAGGAAGCGCGGCGCCGGCAGCCTGCTGGCACTGGGCAGCGCTCCAGGCCGACCGGCAGGGACCCGCGGTGCCAGCGGCGGCCAGCAGCTGGCCCCTGTGAGGCAGTTCCGTGCCGGCCGGAGTTGCTGGGAGGGCAGCGGGTCACTGGGCCGCAATGCAAATGGCCGTCTGGGGCGGGAGGGTCATCTCCTCCGGGGAGCACGGCACCCCAAACCCGAGGCGCCTGCCCTTCCAGACCCTATCGTCTGACCCCGGTCCCCGGGGCGCCGAGAGACCCACGGCCAGCACGCCCCGTACTCTGGGGGTTTCAGTGTTTCCTTCCCGCCCGACAGGCAGAGCGGCCACACGCCGGGGAGGCGTCAGAGACCAGGCCGGGGCTGCCGGGTCAGCGGGGACCCGCTCGGGTGGGACCTGCCGCCTGCATATCCCCAAGGCTGCTGCTCCCTTTACAAAGTCACGACGGCACCAGAGGGCTCTGTGCGTGACCGCATGGCCTTGGCCTGCACCATCCGGTGTCCACAGGTGCCCTGTGTGTCGCGCCCTGGACAGGTGGGCCCTGCGCTGTACTCGGTGGCGGCCCTGTCAGTCCCCCTCACAGGGAGCGAGGCGACTCAGGCCTGTCCCCTCGCCCATCACACTCGGCCCTGTTCCCATGGGGACAACAACACTGGCAAACGGGGGACATGAGGAAACTGCCAGTGCCAGATCACCAGCCTCAACAGCCTCTTGCCCACTGCCCATCCGAAACGCCCCAACTGGGCCGTCCTTTCCTGGCGTGTGGGACACGCTAGCTCCCACGTCCGGCTCCTGAGCAGGGACAGGCGCAGACGTGCTCTGGACACCCGTGCTCCGGGGCTGTTGAGCTGAGATGGCCAAGAGGAGCCCCTGAGCAGGACAGGCTCCGTCCTGGACGGCCGGCCATCAGGCCGAGTCAGTGCCGCGTGGCCGCTGCTGCCTCACAGGACCCCACTTTCCCACTCGGCCACACTCCTCCAAGTGGCCGTCGCCGACTGCAGCACTGGAATCCTGGGGGACGAGACAGGCCCAGGGCCGTCCCGCTGAAGCCGGTCCCATTTCCCGTATGCTCCTCCGACCTGCCGCAGACCCGACGGCGCGGTGACACGGCCCGGCCCCGGACGGCCAACGGTCTCAAAGCCACAGAACAGCTGCTCACCCAGAGGACAGCGTCACGGTCCTCACTGTTGAGGTTGAGGAACAGGACACACAAGGCCCGTCCTCGACACATGGACTCGACGGCTCCGCAATGTTAGCGACACTCAGTCATAAATCAGCTTCTGTCCGAGCCCTCGTCCGCACACTTCAGCTACAGAAGCTCTAATGACACACTCGGGACAAGCCCCAGCTGCCCCGGGTGCAGACGCTGCGTCCCCGCGTCCCCTGTGGGGCCTGACCAGGGACAAGTGGGCGCTAGGAAACACCGCCTGGCTTCCGAGACGCGGAGCTGTCCCGTCCACGCCACGTGTCCCAGCAAACCACGGCCCAGACACCCTGTCCTCGCTCCTCTCCCGAGGGCGCCATTCTAGGGGGCGACAGAGACAGCTGCGAGCTGAGCAGGTATCTGGACCCCAGTGAGAGGCGCCTCGCCTCGTAAGAAGCTTCCAGAAGCATGATGCAGACGCGGACCTGGAGGCCCGAGCGTGGCCCTCGGGCGAGCAGGACGCGGGGGCGACGGCGCATCGGGCCTCTCGCTCGCAGTAGACACAGCTGGCGGCACTCTCCTCCCAACAGGCTCGTCAGGAATAAGTTACTGGTCTGCGTGAGGATGTTTAAGGCAGGAAAACCAGTTTTTAAAAACAGCCGCGAATAAAGGGAAGCAAGAAGGACGCGGTCACTCAGGCGCAGCCAACACCCACTTCCCAACAGCAACCAAAGAACCTGTTTCTGGGTCATGATCACCGGGATGGTCCTCCCGTGTCCCTCCCTGTGGGCGGGAGCCAGCAGCAGCAGCTCCGCACCTGGGGCCCGAGGAGCACAGCGAGCTGGCGACACTGGGAGGGCCTTCCCGGTAACAGAGCCTCTAAAGAGAGAATTCAAATTGTGTAGAAGTGCAGGCATTTTCCTGGAAAACATTAGGTGAAGGGGGAGGCCTGGCTGGGCGGCAGCCTGCGGGCCGAGGTGCCGGCGGCTGCGGGGTCAGACTGAGTGCAGGGCGCAGGGCGCAGGGCACCAGGACGCGAAGCCGCGTGCAGGGCCCTCCTGCCCGGCGGCTGCAGCAGGGGCCGCGGGGACGCCGGTGCTGTGACCAGGAGCCAGAACCCGGCCGGCTTTCCGCAAGGCGCCCGAGGTGCGTTCTCAGGGCTGCCAGGAAGTCGGAGCTCAGACACCACGTCACGACTGGTGTGGCGGAGACAGGCCTCCCGCTGCGAACCGTACGTCCCCGACACGGGAGGCTGTCAGAGCTCTGCTCAGCGCAGCGGGGTGTCGGCCGGCCGCGTCGTGGAAGCATATTCCAGCCTACAGTGACTTCACACGCTGGCTCCTTGACCGTCCACGGTCAAGAGCAACTGTTTGCTGCCGGCTCTGCGGCGCAGGCCTGGGGTGGGGCCGGGGCGGGGCCTGGGGTGGGGCCGGGGCGGGGCCGGGCCTGGGCGGGGCCTGGGGCGGGGCCGGGGCGGGGCTGGTGGAAACAAACTCATCTCTCTGTTCCTGACGTTGGTCCTGAAGGGTCTGAGGGGTTCTAAAAAGGCCACGCCCCTTTTACTTACTCCGGGGACAGGAGTCTCCCGGAAGGCGGGGCTGCACCCAGGGCCCCGTCTCGCTTTCCTGTTCCGGGAAACCCCACTTTTTGTTGTGTCTGCGGCCGCCAGGCGCATCCATCCGACACCAAAACCCCGCTCAGCCTCGGCGTCCGGGCGGCGGCGGGCAGCTGGGGGCCGGGCGCCCCGCCCCAGTAACGTATCTGCTTCTCCCGCAGATGGCGCGGCCGGCAACGCCAGCGCGGCCGGGAACGGCACCCGCGACGGGTTCGACACGGTGGTCCTGCCCGTGCTTTACCTGGTCGTCTTCGTGGCCAGCGTCCTGCTGAACGGCCTGGCCGTGTGGGTCTTCTTCCACATCCGCAACAAGACCAGCTTCATCTTCTACCTGAAGAACATCGTGGCGGCCGACCTGGCCATGACGCTGACCTTCCCCTTCCGCATCGCGCACGACGCGGGGCTGGGGCCGTGGTACCTGGGCGCCGTGCTCTGCAGGTACACGTCCGTGCTGTTCTTCGCCAACATGTACGCGTCCATCGTCTTCCTGGGGCTGGTCAGCGTCGACCGCTACCTCAAGGTGGTCAAGCCCTTCGGGGACTCGCGCCTGCACAGCGTGGCCTTCACCAAGGCGCTGGCGGCCTGCGTGTGGGCCCTCGTGGCGGCGCTGGCGCTGCCCAGCGTGGTGCTGACGGACGGCCAGCCGTCCCGGGAGCGCGCCCAGGACTGCGCGCGGCTGCGGGGCCCGCTGGGCGCCCGCTGGCACACGGCGCAGCTGTGCGTGCACGGCGGCCTGTTCGCGGCGGCGCTGGCGGCGCTGGTCGGCTGCTACGTGGCCATCTGCAGGCACATCCGGCGGTCCAGCCGGCAGTTCGTCAGCCAGTCCAGCCGCAAGCGCCGGCACACGCAGAGCATCCGCGTGGTGGTGGCCGTGTTCTTCACCTGCTTCCTGCCCTACCACGTGTGCCGGCTGCTGCCGCTGGAGCGGCTGCTGGGGAGCTCGGCGCACCGGGCGCTGCACTACTGCAAGGAGGCCACGCTCCTCCTGTCCGCCTGCAACGTGTGCCTGGACCCCGTCATCTACTTCTTCATGTGCAAGTCCTTCTCCCGGCGCCTCTTCAACAAGTCCAGCATCCGGACGCGCAGCGAGAGCGTGCGCTCCCTGCAGAGCGTGCGCCGGTCGGAGGTCCGCATCTACTACGACTATACCGACGTGTAGCGCCGGCGGCCGCGGCGTCACTGTACAGTGTAAATAAAGTTTCTTTTCCACACGGCAGCCCTCGAGAGGCGGGTAAGCACGCAGCACCAGTGGGGGCGTGGGGCACGCGGGAGCCCAGGAAAGCGCGCGGCTCCCGCATCCAGAGGCCCGGGGCCGCCCGCACGGGGGTGCGGCCGGGGAGCCACGCGGCGGGGCTAGCGCCACGCAGGCTTCGGGGCTAAGGTTCGGGGAAGAAAACGCAGCCGTCCACCCAGCTCGTCTGCAGACGGAGCCGGTGCGGGCGAGCGCCGGTCTCGGTCATTCTGTCTACGGACCGTCCACGCCCTGACGTCCGCCTGACCTGTGTTTCTCAAAGTCCACGGCCCTGGGGGCAGGGAGGGAGAGCGTCCCACTGAAAACTGCAGCCACGTGGTCGCAGACTGAGGGCCGTGAACTGACCGCAGCAGGCTGTCCCAGAGGGGACGACAGCGGACTGTTCAGAGCCGGGGGTCCAGCTTCAAACACTCGGTGCTCAGGCGGGCGTATGGCTATGCCCACGTGGCACCAAATCGCCTCTGCTGGGGCAGAGGTGAGAACACAGAGGCTCACTTAATCACCAAGCATTTTCACTTTATCAAAACAACAGTGACTGGCCTTTATTTTAGAAACTATGCGCAAAAGAGCTTTCCCTTCAGCTACATCCCCCTTCACTAGACATTAGATCACAAATACAGCCTCTGGCGGGCAGATCACGCACCTGCTTTAAAGGGGACGGTGCCGTCTGTTTTCCTGTTTCCCGAACATCCATTTTGTCCTATTTTTAATAAACCGGGGCATCTATAACACAGGGCAGAGCGGGACAGCTGAGCCACCCTGGGACAGCCTGTTGAGGCCCAGGGCCCCGTCCTGCTTTGTCCGGTGCTGAATGGTGGCCAGCCCACCTCACAGGAAGGGTCGCTCGCCTTCAGTAACCCAAGCCAAGAGTAACCTGTGGGCGCTCAGAGTATTTTTCCCTCTTTGCTGTAAGTTGCTGATTCTGCAGCCTTCTCCAAAGCCCCCAGCTGCCTGGCGCTGCTGGACCGACAGGCTCCTGGCCCTGCAGACGGAGCCGGGCAGCAGGAGGGCAGGACGAGGAGGCCAGTGTGGCAGGGGGCCGGCACGCCAGAAGAGCATGCCTACCCGTGGGCCTCGCAGATGGCAGCAGCTCAGCAGGAGCGGGCACGTGGCCCCGGGCCCACACTGACTTCTCCATGAGCTGACAGGACAGAGTTTGGGCCCGAGGTGGAGGGGGCAGGTGCACCAGGCTGGGCAGCGGGACGGGGAGCAAAGGGAGCTCTATCCAAATGCCATGTCTCTGCCAGGACCCAACTCATGAATGCGGGCCGGGCCGCGCAGGCATCACCTGTGACACGTGGCAGGAGCAGCTCCTCCACCACTCACAGCCACTCAGCTGCGCGCCCCCTCCGGGCAGTGCCCACTATGCGCGGCTGCAATGAGGGGCTCGTGCCCGCCCCGCCATCCCTGCCGTGCCCAGCAGCCCACAAAGAGCACTCAGTCCCATCTCCCAGCCTGCTCCTCCTCCCGAGTCCACAGTGCCCAGGGGAACCTCACAGGCAGCATCGCCCACGTCACTGCACGTCGCATGCACAGCACGCCGTTACGTGTGCGCTCATGCGGCTACAGTACACACATCCACATGTGCGCACATATCCACATGTGTGCTCCTGTGTGTGTGCAGGTGTGCGCGTGCAGGGGTGCGTCTGCATGTCTGCAGGTACGAGTGTGCAGGGGTGCGTGTGCGTGCTTGCAGGTGTGCGTGGTGTGTTTGCAGGTATGTTTGTAGGGGTGCGTGTGCACGCCTGCATTTGTGTGCTGCATGTGTGTGTGCTGTCAAGCGTGTGCTGAAACTAAGACCCCGTCCTGATGAGTCCACAGCAGCTCTGCGGAATCTACCACACACCCTCCACTCCCAGCTCACCCAACCCTCAGACTCAGGACTCAGCTCTGCTCTTCAAATATTTCCAGGCCCACTTCAGTGTTTCTAAATCTGACTGCTGCAGAGTCAGCAGGCACACTGAACGCGATGGCGGCTTCGTCTCCGAAATGGCATCCTGGGGACAGCTGAAAACACCGACTCTGAAAAAAATCTGAAAAGACCGGCATCCCCGCTTCTCCGAAGAACCACACTAAAACACACACAACTCATGCTGCTGGTATTTTTCACCAATGCCCAACTTGCGGTCCCAAAACGACGCGGGCCAGCAGCAGTGGACCGCCCACCCACACCCGTAAAGACCACCCACCGGCGGGTCTGACCCGAGGGAAGGAGCAGCTCGACTTCCTTTAATGGACTGATCACCTGAAAATCATCGGAAGCCTGAAGCTTCCTCCAGGGAGCTCTTGGAACATACTCACTTCCAGGGCCCCGCAGGCAGCAAGAACTCGGCTGCCGTCACCCTTTGATGCAGACGAGAACACGCTGAAACAGTTTCCAGGCCCGTGCTTCTGTCACAGAGGCACGCGGCGGTCAGAGCGGTGGCCTCGGGAGCCTCTCCGCGCGGGCGCCGCGGCTGCCCTGCCACCTCCCCCGCGCCACGGCCACTAGCTCCATTTAAGATGACACCAGGGCTCTGCTCGTGTGAAACAGCAAGCCTAGGACCCGACAACGGCGGAACAGCCAGCGCAGAGCCGCGTGGGGCACAGCACGCGGCAGAATCGCCCCGGGTGCGGGACGGGAGAAGACACGGAGGAAGACAAGGGACAGGAAGGCCCGGACATGCTTGCATCTCCCAAACAGACTTTCCCCAGACTCAACACAAGACCACAGCCACTAAGCCAGTATCCACGAAGCGCACACCACTAGGGAAAAAAGCGCTGTACTCACCATATTTAAAGGAACCATCTTCGGGAATCTCTAAGTGAAAGCTGGAAGGTAATTCTCCCCGACGGCAAAGTGGCCAGCGCCCACCAGCCGGTCACCACCTCCCAAGCCCTCTACCGCCGCCCAGTGGTCAACTTCGGGAAACCAAGAAAAGGACCAGGGTCCTCTTCATGGAGACAGGGAGCCCTTCAGTCACCTGGGGGGCAAATGCAGGCAACCCCCCAAAACACCCAGGCCTGGAGCTCAGAACAGCTTAGACTGGCGCGAAGCCACCTTGCAGGTATAGAAAGGACAAAGCTAGAAAGGGACCTCCACATGGGTTTCATAAGGAAAATACAACAAAAATCGACTGCTCCTTCCTGATTAACATCCACAAAATAAAACTTAAATGTGAGACAGTTTCAAAAGTACACACGTGGGCGGTGCTGTCTGCAGAGATGGCAGGACAGGCCCCAGCGAGACGCAGAGCAGCGGGAAAGAGGAGGACGCCGAAGGCACCGGCCCCGGACGGACGACAGGCAGGGCGGAGCCAGCAGTGGGTGTGGGTTCAAATCAGAGCCGCCGCCTTCGTGGCTGCAGGAGAGCCCAGCGCCCGAACATGACGCTCTGCTCGTCTGCTCCATGACGGTCAGTCCAGACTCTAAGTGAGGTCCTCCTCCGCCCAACACAGCACCGTCACGAGCCTCCCGGCCGGAGCCACAAAGCACCAGGGTCTGCAGAGTTCATGCCGGACAGATCGTGTGCCCCTCAGGCCCAAGCGCAGACACGGGCGCCCGCTGGCCCCGGGGTGGGGGGCGGTCTCACCCGCCTCAGGGCTGCCTGCCCTCGGGGACCAGTCAACCAGGACCGCGCTGCCCGCCCGCCCCCACAGGCCGGAGCCACGGGCTACTGGGGAGGGTGCCGGCCCACCAAGGAGTCTTCCAGAGACAGAGGCATCGCGCTTGAGAGCCCAAGGGAGCATAATGAGGATCTTGAGAAGAATTCTGGGGACGTGGAGGCATTGAAAAAACAAAAACAGAACTCCCTTCTGCAGTCAGGTGCCTTCCTAAAGCCGTAAAAGAAGGAACGCACACAGTGCGGCTGTTCTGGGAACACAGTTCTCATCTTTCATTCTCTGCTGACAACATCGACTGAAACGCTCCCTCTGACTAAGCCTGGTCCCAGCAGGGCGGGACGGGTGCTCAAGTCCCACGGCAACATCAGTGCCTCCCGAGAGGCTCTGTGAGTTGCCTGCAAAACAGAGCGCCTCCCTGGCGTCCTCGACGTCCCGACTTCGACTACGCAGCAAGGACAGGCCCCTCTCCGACGCGGTCGCCTTCACACTGGACAAGACTGGCTTTCTCACTGATGCTAAAACGAAACAAGGTGTTCCAGAGGACCGTCTCTACGTAATACCACGCCTGCCAATGCACGGGACAAATGTTCCTTCTGTCACTCCACCAGAAGGTGGAGACGCTGGACCATTTTTCCCCGGCAAAATGTCAGACGATGGTAAGCACGCAGCTGCCATGAATGCCGGTGCCGGTCCTGCCTCGAAGAGGTTAGAAAACAGACGGCTGCTGGACGACACAGTGACGACTTCATCCTGACGACAGTATCCCCGCCACGTCCCTCCACTGGCGGTGCAGACCGTGTAGGATTCACGCTGCACGTGGAGAAGCAGGAGGCCCGTGTGCCCTCAGTGTTTTCTGCCCGGTTACACTCAGTGCATCTCCCGCTGCTCGACCGCAGGGCTCACATGCTGCCCGCCTGCTCCGTGAGGACTGCTCAGGGGATGGCAAGGACGCACCAGATGCCCTGCCCTCCTGCCGCCCCTGCTGACTCACCCCTCTACTCGCAGGCCAACGCCCCATCCCTCAATCAGCATGTGTCCAGCAGGCCCGGCGCGGATGCCGGCTCCCTCACGGGTCACGTCAGCGGGCAACTCACGAACCCACCTCTTCAAACACGGCTGCACTTCCGTCTGACGTTTACACTGGAACGTGGACTGAATGCTCTGACTCTGACCCCTCTCTCCAGTGCAATGGACGCTGTCTGCAGCCACGGCTCCCAACTCACACACACCCATACTCTTACACACATGTACTCACACATGCATACACTCACCCACATGCATGTACACTTACACTCATGCACGTACATGTGCACCGACACACTCATACACACTTACCGCACACTTACATATTATCTAGACCACAAACACTAAGACACTCTCAACACTCATAAATACACTTACACATTTGCACAGACTCCCACACACACAGACACGAAGTCGCTGACAAACGAAGTCTTTCTTAAAACACGTTTAAACATCAAACCCGGCGAGCGGCTCCCGCGGTTCACCGGGCTCGTGGGACACAGCCTCCCGGGCGGGACACGCTGACCCTGCGGTGCGGCCGCGCTGACCCTGAGGTGCAGCCACAGGTCTGGAGGCAGCAAGGCCGTCTCCACACTCACCTGAAAACGTCTGGGTGAGGAATGACACAGGCCGCTCACAGAACCAGAAACAAAGGCGCTCCGTGGGGCAGGCGTGAGGACAAGCAGCGGGGAGACGACCTCCGCGGGCACGAGCGTCACTGCGCGCACAGGGACGGGCCAGTGCAGCCGGCACGCAGAGAGGGAAGGTGGGGATGGGACGACCCGAGACCGCTCGGGGCGAAGACCCCCTTCCGCCCTCGGGTCTCCGCAAACGACGGGTGAGGCGACACCGACCACAGTCTATCACCGCACAGAGAAAATGGAGCCCTGCACCTGCATCTGCCGTGTGAGGGCGCGGACCGTGCCCCTGCCCGTCACCCCCTCCGTTCTGCACTGTGCATCCAGCTGGTGTCCAGGGCTGGACAAGCCAGGAGCCTGCACAGCGAAGCGTCAGAGCAAAACACCTGCTTTAAAAATCACCTGACTTATGATGAGCAGGATCCGGCAAAGACAGGAGATAGTATTTCCGACGGTAACGAAGGAACACATGCTCCTGTGAGCTCAGGCCCGGCGGTGTCCCCCGGCATCTCACGCCCGGCTCTGCAGACAGCCCCCCACCGCCTCGGCCACACGCCCGAGACCGGGGACGGCAGGAGCTCTGCTCTGGGTGCCTGCGGGCCGAGAGAGCCACAGGGCCCGTGACTATAGCCCGCTGTGGGGCCAGGAGACGAGGGCGGGAGTGCCACTGACCGTCTGCGGCTCCCGCCCCACTGGCGCCATCCCTCTGGACTCGGCCCTCCACACAGCGCGACTCCTCGGTGACGCCTCCCTGCCAGCTCGGGGAAGCCAGGCCACAGGGCCCTGTCAGGGCAGCACCCGCCCGGCCTGCCTGCGGACATGTCGCTCTTGAGCTCTCCAGTGGCCAGTTCACCCTCGCAAGGTCAGGGCAGGCGAGCCTGAGCCAGGACCGACCTCCAGACGGCCTCCTGCCTGGGGCCGCACGGCCACCGCTCTCTGCAGGGCTCGTCGGGGACCGTCAGCTTGAGCACCAGGGCTCCCCTGCATCTCAGAAACCGTCCTCGTGGGCAGGTTTGGTGAGTCAGTGCAGCTGGTCACACCGGGGTGGCGGACAGGGAAGGTCCAAATCCCAGAGTGCAGCCTCACGGCTGCGGGCCATTAGCCAAAGGCTCTGAGGCTGCTGCTGGCCCCTCGACGGCCTGGGGTGAGGGCCAGGGACAGCTCTGCTCAGGTGCCCTGGGTTCTTCCCACCCCACCCTGAGTCCACACGAAGCCTGCCCCACCGAGCGCAGGCCGGCTGCGCGAGACAGCTGGCCGGAAGGGACAGGGGAGTGATGCCACCAGCCCCACAAGCAGCAGCCAGCTGAGCCCGGCCCGGCATCTCCGTGCCTCAGTTTCCTCACTAGCCAGAAAGGAGGTGGGGTGTAGGGAAGCTTCTCCAGCTCAGGCGCCCAGCTCAGAGCAGCAGCTCTGGTTGTGACACCCGCCCTCTGGTGGCCACACTAGAGGACAAGCTGAGTGGTGCTGGGCACGGGAGGGCCACACCCCACAGTCCCAGCCAGTCTTGAACCGGGTGCCCTCACAGCAGGGGCCCCACAGGGTGGCTCTGCGCCTGCCCTGGGAAGTGACCTACCAGTATTCGGTGACAGGTGTGCAGGCCCCACCGAGAAGGCAGAATGAGCAGCAAGACCCTCAGGGGCCCTTCTGACCAGCAGAAAAGGAAGCTCCCACAGAATAAGAGGATTCCAGGAGGCTGCTGCCAGCACCTGCTCTAGAGCGAGGGAGGGGCCCTAGGGTGGGAGGGGGAGGGGAAGGGGCCTAAGGCTGTGAGGAATGGGGGGCCCTAGG
>RJWH01010418.1:0-16893 GCA_004363575.1 Solenodon paradoxus
TCAGACCAGGAGTCCAGACCCCCGTCCTCCTCCCTCAGACCCCCAACTCTGTTCCCCCTCCAGGACCCAGAGCACACCATGCCTGCCCTCACCGTTGTGTACTCAAAATAGTAGAGGCAGTTGTCTGTGAGAATAAACCAGCGTCGCTTCCACGTCTTCACCCGGCCCCCTGAAAGGGAAGGGGTGGGAGGGGGCCTGGGCTCAACAGGGGGACAGGGCCTCGGGAGGGGCGGGGGGGGCGGGGGCAGGCAGAGCAGTGCAGAGAAGGCGGAGCTCTGAGTCTGGGACACAGCAGTGCGTGGGAAGAGACAGACAAGCAGGAACAGGCTCACTTGGGCGCAGGAGCCAGGACACCCCGGCATGACCTCTCCACCTTCTAAGCCTTTCTGATTGCCTGGGACTGGGAGTCCCAGTCCCCAGCCCCCTCCTATGGGCCTGAGGGCGGGCAGCCCCACATCTCTAGTGTAGTGTCAGGGAGCAAGGGTGGGCCTTGTACCTACCTCCTGGGGCAGACAGCGAGAAAGCAGGCAGGACCAGGCGAGAAGGGAAGGCAGGAGAATGGGGTGCCCCCAAGAGCCAAGAGCCGCAGGCAGCAGAAATAGGGTGGGCGAGGGGAGGTGCACAGGGGGTTGGATAGAGAGACAGAACAGCCGAGAAACAGGCAGAGGAGGGAGGGAGGGAGGGAGGGAGAGAGAGGGAAGAAAACCAGTTACATCCACATGAGGGAGTAAGGGCCAGAACCTCTTCCTCCTGGGAGGTCAGGGGTCCGAGCCCCACCAGGCCCACCCCCAGGACAGGTGGGGCCAGGGGCTTCTCCCCCATGTCAGCTCACAAGAGGACAAGGGACCCAGTGCTTGGCCCGAAGCGGGGGAGGGATCTGATTGTGGCTTCAGGACAACCCGGCTGTGTGACCTTAGGACAACCTCTTGCCCCCTCTGGTCTCTAGTCTGAGGACTCACACCTTCCTGCTACAAGATGACCTGCCTGAGTTTCTCGTGGTACCGGGACAGTTATAACACTGATAAAGACTTTCTTAACCATCGTGGTGAAAACAGCCACCACATCATTCCCTTTCCAGAACTTCAGTATCTGACGGAATAGGGTCATTTTTCCCAGCTGCCATGAAGAAAAAACGTTCTGATCAGAAATCTGAGTCTAGACCCTGTGATTCTTAAGACAGCCTCAACCTTCTCATCTGGGAAATGGGCAGGCTTCCTGCTGATGGGCACGGGGTGGATGGGAATTTGGTACTGGCAACATTGCCCCTCCTGCTTTCCTCTTGCCGGCCAGCTCGCTGCCGGGGGCACCCCCAGACCCTTCTGCCTCCCCTGAGGTCGATGCAGGAATACACCCCCCCCCAGAATGCTGCCGGAGAACACTTCCTTGGCCGAAGAAGGGAGGCGAGCCCTGGAGGGAGCAAAGCCCTGCCTGACCCCTGGTGCCAGGCTGCCAGTGTCCTTGCCCCTCCCGCTGGCCAACTGTACTTACGCTGGACGGTCTCCCCAGGGCCGCCACCTCCCTAGAAAGCTCGCTCCCACTCTCTTCACCGGGCTCAGCCCCAAGCCAGCGGCGACTGACTGTGCACCGCAGGCACCTGGGGAGCGTCACAGGACTGATAGCCCATTCTGCCCGAGAGCCTGCCCTCACGAGTCTGTGGCTTTGCCATCGGGATTTTCAAATCCCCCAGGTGAATCTCCTGTGCGGCCTGGGCCCTGTGCAGCACACAGGCCTGATCTTGTCCTCGGCCCCCTTCTTTAGATACAGGAACAGGTTCAGAGAGGTGTAATCACTTGCCTGAGGTCACACAGCGGGTATGGTGGAAGCCAATGCAGGAGCCCGGGCCCACTAATGTTCCCGTGCAGAGGCAGCCAGTGGGGTCGGGAGGCACGTACCCAGCTTAAGGAGCCAGCCCTCCCGGTCTGGGTTGAAGAAGGTGTGGGTCAGGTCGTTCCCATCATCCTCAGGAATCTTGAAGGGCTCGTTCCGAATGCTGTCGTAGAGGTTCTGAGACAACGGCACGGTCAGCAGCTGCGGGCCCCCGGGCCCTCCTGGGCCCCACAGCCAGGAGGCAGCACGCTAGCTGTCCTGCCCGAGGCGGCGATGGGCAGCTCCGGGATGTCAACCCCACCCCCAGACTGCCCCCACACACCCTGGACGTCCAGAAAGTTCCACAGCCCAGACCCGGCCTGGCACCCAGGAGAGGGAGGTGGAGGCAGGAGTGGAGGGAACCCCTCGGAGGAGACAGGCGAGAGGATGACACACCAACAACGCCAGGCCCAGCTTAAGAGCTTGCTGGGTCCTCAGAGACATGGAGCCAGACGGGCAGATGAGACAGCAGGGCCGAGAGGGGGGCCGGAGCAGAAAAGGGAGACAGGGACACACGTCGGCGTGCCCACACGGTCCACAGGAGCCCAGGGGATCCCAGGTGGACAGCAGGGCACCGGGAGATTACAGAGGGGAGGGCCTGGGGCAGGAAGACGGACGGGGACGGGGTGGGGCGGGCACTGACCCTGAGCAGCTCCTCAGGCAGGTCCCCGCCCTCGTTGATGCCCCGGTTCATGGCCACAAAGCGCTCCAGGCCCGGCTTGTCCCGCACGTTGGGGTTGTGAAGGCTGGTGTTCAGCATGATCACGGCGAAGGACAGCACGTAGCATGTGTCTGCAGCAGACAGGCAGGCGCGATGGCACAGGCAGGGCCGCAGGCCCCCAGCACCCTGCCCCCCGCCATCCCCCAGGAGCCCGCGCCCCACCTGTGGACTGGAAAACGCCGGGGTTACACAGGCAGTAACGCTGGGCAAAGGCCTCCATCATCCGGTCAATCTTCTGGGCCTCTCCGGGGAGGCGGAAGCTCCACAGAAACTGCCTGGGTTGGAGGGGCCGCCGTGGATGCCAGGACCCCACCCACCGGACCCCATGCTCAGAATCGGTCAAGAACTACAGAAAGGAGCTCTGGCAGCCGTTTCAGGGTGGACTGTGACCAATCCGGCAGGAGTATCAGCCACGAGCTGGGCACATTGATATAATTGCTGCCCTTTCTGCAGAGGTCACTGAACAGGGGCAGAGGCCGCTGGGGGCCTTACGCCCGAACCAAGCAGCAGAGAGCACTGGCGCGCTAACAGCGCCGGCGCACCTGAAGGAGGCGCTACCCTGAACCTGCCTGCGACCCGAGGCCAGCAATTTCCTAATTTTTGCTCCGAGCAGGGCTCATTTACACAATAGCCCTGGCAGGTACGTGCCTGCCCTCCCAGCCCAACCCCTCTCACCTGAGGGCCTGCACCAGATTGAGGTCGGTGAACTCATGCAGATCCACAAAGGCGTGGAGCACTGCCAAGTTCAGCTCCTCCCTGGGAAGACAAGGACAGAGTCGCCACAGGGAGGTCCAGGGGCTGCAGTGGGGGCGGGCAGGAGGCAGCGCAGTGGAGGGGCAGTCGCTCTTGCAAGCAGGGCTGCCTCTGTATCAGGGACGCGTGGCCTGGCTCCAGGGCGGGGACAGGCAGGGCACGCTCTGGGGAGGCCCTCCACGGAGGTGGGGTGGGATGGGGGGCACTGGTGCGGCCAGACATGTGTTCAACTGGGAGAAACGTGAGTACATGTGCTCTGTTCCTCTCAGACCCCCAAGTTTTGTAGATGCCTCCTCTGTCCCAGATGGTCATGGATAGTCCCCACGCACCCCCATGTCCACAGGTGGTCCCCAAACACCTCAGCTGCCCAGTCCCTGACATCGTTAGTCTCCAGGCAGTCCGCATGCACTCGGCTCTCCAGAAAGTTCCACACGCCCCAGACGTCCACTCTGCACCCTAACGCCCAGTCTAGCCAGCGAACCTAAGATGTTCATATGTCTCCCACACACCGCACATCGTCACGATGCTCCCCGGGTTTCCCCGGATTTTGTGTCTTGATGTCCCCACCTTCCTGACGTCTACCGTGGCTCCCCATGGGCCCGAGCCCACAAATCCCTAGTCCCCCTGGACAGCCAGAGACGTCGCCATTCACTCCTGATGTCCAGTCTCACGCGCCAGATGTGCACGGGGCCCCCACACTCCCCAGCTGTCCACACAGCAACACACACCCGCTCCTTACGTGGTTCTCACATTCCCACAACATCTGCCACGTTCTCCAGAGTCCCCACAGCCCCAGACACCCACAGAAGGTCGTCACCCGCCCTGGATATCCACACAGGTCTCCGCATGGCCCCTAGATGTTCGCAGGTGGCCCCAGGCTTCCCAGACCCAGTGTTAGTCCACGCATAATTCAGTCAGAGGCTGTCCATCAGGGCCTCTCCTTTGGAGAGCAGCCGAGGTGGGAGGGCTGGGTGCGAGGCATGGGGAGGAGCAGCAGGGACCGGGGCATCTCACCTCTCGCCCAGGTAGTCACCGATGGCCGTCTTGTTCAGGCCCTCGCCCTTGTACAGGAAGCGGGCGATCTCCTCAGGGGTGTTCTGCAGAAGTTCGTTCTCCACCAAGAACTGGATGCCCTGGGGGGGTCGGGGGGTCGGGTTTTGGTGCTAAAGTCCAAAAGTCAGGCCCCCACCTCCCCACACCCTCAGCACAAACCTCCGCCACCCTTCAGAGCCAGACCAGGCTTCTCCCAGGCCCTTAACTACTTTCCCTACCAC
The DNA here is from genome assembly GCA_004363575.1 of Solenodon paradoxus. Taxonomy (NCBI): domain Eukaryota; kingdom Metazoa; phylum Chordata; class Mammalia; order Eulipotyphla; family Solenodontidae; genus Solenodon; species Solenodon paradoxus. The sequence goes on from RJWH01010418.1 coordinate 4,615, forward strand.
TTTTCCTTTTGCACCTACTGATCCCTCTGCCTTTGCCTGGTTAATTCTGATATTAAGAACAGGGTCCTGCAAGGTACAAAGTTCAACGAATGTTTGTTGAATGACTGAACAAACTAATTGCTGGGGATAAAAGAATAAAGTGGTGGCCTAGTGGATAAGTCCACCACCTGCGGCTGGCACAGTCCATCCCAATGACTTGAGCTCAAGGCCCAGGCCTGGGGGGGAACAAGCAAGATGGACAACTAAATAAAAATACTCTTCCTCTTCTCTCTTCCTGCCTGTCACTGCTTGCCTTCATTCCTGCCTGCAACTTTCTTAAAAAGAGCAAAAAGACTAATGTGAGAAACTCAGCAGAGAGCAGTTCATTCAAAGGCCATGGAGGGCCTTCTCTGGCTCCCTCTGTGCAAAGGCCTCCAGAAGAGCTGCCTCTCACTCTGCACTGTGGTGTGCAGGCCTAGGGGTTCCCTAAAAGGCAGGGAGGGTCAAAGTCTCCTCTGGGTCCCCTGCTTCCGGAACAAAGAGCTGCATGGAGGTGGCACCATGCGGGAGCAGCCCTGCCTAGCACAGAGCAGTCCCGAGGACGGCCTCGGAAATGAGTGTAAAATGAGTATGAGGATGAACACGTCTGCACTTGGTGAACATGGACTCATCATCCCTCACACCTGACTTGAATGTCCCCTCCTCCGGGAAGCCCTCCCTGACTCTACTGGCCGCTCCTCCGTTTGTCCATAAACCCTCCTTCGTGCACATCACTGCCTGTTTCCTACCGACTCAAGCTCATCCGGGGACTCTAGGTGACACCAAAAGTAGGGGGTTCAGAAAAATGTGCAGAAAGCAGAAGAGAAGCTCCCAGGCAGGGGACACAGCACAAGTCAAGGAGGCTGGAACACTTGGTCAGTGGTCAGAAAACAGGGTAACAATATCTAGTCCAGGGATTAAGAACAAGTCTGGCCCCCTAAGGCACACTTGACCCAACACTCCTCTGCAACCAAGAGGTACCAGAAGGCCTGCCCCAAAGGCTGCGTGGCTGATCCAACCCCCTGGTCCCAGGCACCTTCTTGGGATCCATGTTGAACTTCTTCCTGCCCATTGCCATCTTCCGGTTCCGCTGCAAAGTCTTACTGTGGGGGTAGAGAGCAGGGGTGGAAGGTTCAAATCTGAACATCGCAGCTGGTCTCCTGCCTGCCCCGCAAGTTCCTCGCCCCAGCCCTCACCTGCCCTCATTGGCCTCCAGACCCTCCACCTCGCTCATGGCTTCGCTGAGCTCTTCCCGCAAGCGCTGGATCTCCACCAGCAGCTCCTGCTTCCGCCTCCGGATGTTCTCCAGCTCCATCCGCTCCTCTGGAGTCAGGTCTGGGGGTTCTGGGTGCCAGGGGCAGGGGTTGCAGGTCAGTTCTGAGAAGTGGGAGCTTAGGCTGGGGGTGGGGGTGGGGAGGACCTCTAGATTCCAGGGAAGGACGAGGACTGCGCCTCCTCTGTCTGCTGGAAAAGGGGCTGGGAGCCTGGAATCTAGACTCTTGAGTCCTAAAGCGGGCAGCGGCTCAGGATCCGGAATCCCGAGCCTTAGGGAGAAAGACACTGGGAAACAAAAGTCTTAAGTGTGGGGGGAGAACGGGCTGGAGTTTGAACTGCTGGGTCCATGACTTGGAATGGGGCTGAGGCGTGGGCTTGCCGCCTCCATTCCTGGCGAGGCGGCTGGGGGCCGGGGCGCTTGTGTGCTGAGTAAAGATGGGCCTGGCTGTCCGGACTCCTGGGTCCATCAAAAGTAACTCTGGCAGGGGAAGCGGGTGACAGCAAGTAAGAGTTGAGGAAGGGGGCGGGGCATCGAAGGCCCCCGCCCCCGCGAAGCCGGACCTCGGGAGGCCCAAGAATTCTCCCCACCCCACGGGCCCCCAAAGCCCCGCTCCCCGCTCCCAGCAGGCACTGGGCTCGCCCGGCCCCTCCAGCGGGAATGGTTCCGTCCCGGCCTCGCCTCCGTCGCTCCATCCCGCCCCCTCCCGCCGCCACCGGAAACAGACTCGGCCCAAACAATGGCCTGGAACGCCCCGCACTCGGGCGCCGCAGGAAGCCCGTCCGCGCCCCACAAAGCGAGGAGACGACGGGGCCAAACAGCTTGGCGCGACGCGCGCCCGGAGGGACGTTCGCCGCGGAACGTTCGGGACGAAACGCTCCACGCTCCCGGCCGGCCCCGCCCCTCTCCGACCTACCGTAGACACCGTCCTCCATGGCGGCTAGGAAGGCCCGCGGGGAGTCCGGGGCAGTCCCGCCGGTCGGGCCTGGATCCGCGTTGGCCCGCGGGCTCGGGTGAGCCCGCTCAAACGCCCCGGGAGCCACCGCCGCCTCCTCAGCGCCAGTCGTCAGCGCTGAAAAGACTCTCCCTACGTCTCCCAACCGCCCCGCCAGTAGGGACCGCCCCTCGTTTTGACATCGTCCAATCCACGGTGGGCTCTCTCGTCTGCTCCGCCCCCGACACTGAGGGATCTTCCTCCAGGGCCAATAGGTGCACAAGGAGCAGACGTAGGCAAGTCCAACTGAAAATAGACGGTCTGCAGGACCAATCGGAATGCGGGAAGGGCGCCGGGCCCCGCCCCCGAAACAAAGGAGCGGCTTGGAGGCGGAACTATGCGGGAGTTTCGGGCAATGGGACACCAAGTGCAACCACGCCCCGCCTCTTGAAATGCGTTGCTGGAGGGCGGTACTTACTCTTGTTGCTGGGGGCGGGGCCACAACTGTCGCTCCGTGAGCCCCACCTCCTATTGGGCTGAGCTGGCTTTGTCAGCAGCGGTTGCCAGGCAACTAGGAGGCGCTTTGGCTCAACTTTTCTTTGCGGCTCCTAGGGTAGCGGTCTCTCCGATCTTCAGACCTTTCCTTACCCTCTATCCATGACCTCCCCATCCACCTGAGCTTCCTCGGGGTCAAGGAGTGGTGCAACAAGAAGACTTAGTCTTTCTTACAAATGCTTCGCTCCGTGGTGTCTGTCTTTGAGAATGGGACAATAGGGGAGACCAAATATAGTAAAAACTCAGGCTCCGCTTTGCTGGCGCCTTCTGCTTCTCAGGCTCCTCCTTCTCTCCCCGCTAAATTTGTCCCCTTAGCTTAGCATTCTCCCCCTAAAATAATGCCCCTTCCTCAGCATCCTCCCACTTCTTATTACAAGCCCCCTTCCCCTTTCCCTCCTACTCCCCTCAATTCACATTCCCCCTCCTCCCATTCTGGTCTGAAACTCCTCCCTCCTCTCAGAATCTTCCCGAATCAGAAGCCTAGACTTTTTCCTGTTTCTTGCAGCCAAGCAGCTGCAGGGACCTGGCTATGGGGGAAAACTGGGCATAGGCACCCTTGTCATACCCAGGTCCCTAACTGGATCTGAGTTAGTCCTTGTCCTGCTTGGCCCATCCCGGAGGCAGGCGGGGACAGATTCAGGGCCACGACCTGGTTAAACTGACAGATTAGACACGGAGCCTCCTAATCCCATTGCTGACCTTTACGAGTGGCCCAGAACCTGCTGTCTGAAGTAGAGACACCAGCTATGCCAGCCCTACTCCCACTCTCCTTTCAAAACAGGTCCCTTTTCCTGTCCCTTCGCCCCCAATTTAACAGGCTTCTCCATACCCATGTTTCCATTGCCCCCGGTTTCTATCCCAAATGCCCTGAGCTGGCAGAAAGGCCAGCTAATTAATCCCATCCGGTTATTACCTGGGGATTCTGAAGGATAAAGGGAGGTGGGCAGGCCCAGAGGGGGAACCTGGGTTGACACAGCACTTCAGCAGGCTATGGGCAATGACAGAGCCTGTCCTTAGTCTGGGGACATGGGTGGGAACACGTCTTCCTCTCTGGCACTGACTCTTTCTGCGGCTGGCTCCTAGCCTGCTTGGCACTTAGGAAGTTGGCAGCATGGGCCAATCCTGAGGCCCCGGGCCCCAGAAATACTCACAGATACATCATCAGGACTCTCAACAATTTAATCAGGGCACAGGTCTCCCCTAAACACATATATTCCCCTGGCATTCAGAGTTCCCTCCTCCTTCCCCTCCCTGCTCCCACAAGCTGGACCAGGGAAGAAGTCATCTTGGCCCTTAACCACAGCCCACACTGCTCCTCACCCATCCTGTGATTCAGACACTCAGGTTCACAGCTGGCCCACAAGAACATCTCCCACTCAGATGACCCTGGGAGTCGGTATTCCGGTGACAGGAAGAGCTGGGAAATCCCTGAGCCTCCTACCTGCAAGCCCGCCTCCATGTTGTGAGGAATTGGCTTGGTAGAAAGACCCTTGGGGAAAACCTCAAGTTCCACTGGCCAATTTTCATAGGTGGGGAAACAGAAGAGAGGAGAATTGAGTGATTTGCACAAAGTCACAGAAGTTGCGATTGAGAGCAGAGCTTCTGGGCTCTTTGTCAATGATGTCATTACGATGAGCTCAAGCTTAATGCCGACCCCTTCTGTAGGAATCAGGAAAAATAGATGAATATCTGTATTTATATTATAGGTATGTGCATATATGTAATTCACATGTATAACATCTTTAAGAAAGAAACACATATCACTAGTTAAGAATTCCAGAGCATTGTACACTCATGGCCTTGGCCCTCTATCATCCCTTGCCTACTAACTAGCGGTTACCCACAAGGCCTCATCTGGGCTCTGACTTTCTAGGTCCGTGAAAAAACTACTGCTTGTCAAGTCCTCAGTCCACCTTCTAGAACTGCCAAGTTCTAGGAGCCGCTTAGAAATGCCAGGCTTGGATAATGGGCAACTCCCTGGAGCCACGATTCCTTTTGGCATTGCAGAACCAGTCTTCTGGAACCAGCGAGATTCTCAACTCCCTTGGGAAGCTGGAGCCATCAGTCAAATCTCAGACACCTAGAATGACCACTCCTTCTTGGACTCTAAGCTCAGTCCAGAGCCACAGAATCCTGAGTCCTTTGGACAACTAGAATGGCACTTACAAAAAAATAAATAAATAAAAGTGGGTCATTTAGAAGCACTGATGATTCCAAATGGATGTTCTACAGTCAGGGGTCTGGGGTTATCCAAAAACAACTCAGTCTAGAAAGTTTTAGTCTTTCTCTTCAGACTTCAACTCTTCAGACCAAACCTGTTCTAGAATCACCAGTGCTCGTCTCTGGTCAGTCTAGATGAACAGAATCTGAACTCTTGGCTTTCTGGAACTACAAGGTCAATTATTAAGATAGTCTTGAAGAGCTGGCACATTCCATAATTTTCCTCCTTAATTGGTCTAGAACAAAATGATTTCTACTTGGTTGGCTGACTCTCAAAGGAACAGTCTCTTGAATTTCAGGTCGAAACTCAGAAACTTGGCTGATGACGGGGTGCAGGAGGAGAATGGAACACAGAGACAAAGGTCCCTTATGTCCCTGGTGTGTCCATGAGGCATGGCGGAACCTCACCAGCTAATAATTGACCCAGGAATCCTGTAGGTCTTGGAAAACACCTGCCCCCCCCCCCTCCACGTGAGGGTTTAGACTCTCCATCTTGCTATTTCTTGGAAGGGGGGTCACCAGCTTGCATCAAGGGGGCAGGGTCAAAGCCAGGGTGGGTGTGAGCACACGGGGGCTGCCAGCCCCCTCTTCCTCTGCCCCATCTTCCTCCTTGGCCTCTTCTTCCTCTTCTTCCTCCTGGCAGCAGCTCAGAGCAAGTTCATTCTCATAGCAAAATGCGGTCAGAGACCCAGGGAAACTAGATTTGGGGCTGTGGGAAGCCTGCTCTGCCCATTCATCCAGCTCTTTGGCGCTGCAGACGGGTGTCCCTGGGACCTCATAAGTACGATGGAAGTGGCGATAGTCGACCTCATAATGGGAGCCACGCTGGAAGAGGACCGGCTCAAAACGATGGCCCCAGAGCAGCTCCCCAGGGAGGTAGGATGAGCGACACTGTGTGGTCATAGCCGTGGCCTCAACCATGCCCTCAAGAATGACCACCAGCTCAAAGTCAGCCCGGGCCAGCTCAGCACGTCCGAGTTCATAGAGAGGACTGGCTGAGTCGATCTCGTGCACGATGGTGATTGGGGACACGAGGAAGATGCGATCAGTGCCGCCGTCAAATCCCACATCCACGTCCTGGTGGTCCAGTGGGATGTACTCCCCCTCCGGGGTCACCCGAGGCTGCAGCAGAAAGTGAGGGGACACAGACAGAAAACAGGGAACACAGGGACAAGTGGAGAGGCAGAGAGAGAACAGAGTAGGGCGAGAACATGAACCCAGAGAGAGGAAGATGGTAAGCCCAGAGAGAAGGGGACAGAGGCCCAGAGAGAAGGGGACAGAGGCCCAGAGAGAAGGGGACAGAGGCCCAGAGAGAAGGGGACAGAGGCCCAGAGAGAAGGGGACAGAGACCCAGAGAGAAAAGGGGATAAAGACCCAGAGAATCAGAGGGACAGAGACCCAGAGAGAAAGGAGGATAGAGACCCAGAGAATCAGGGGGACAGAGATCCAGAGAGAAGGGGACAGAGGCCCAGAGAGAAGGGGACAGAGGCCCAGAGAGAAGGGGACAGAGGCCCAGAGAAAAAGGGGGATAAAGACCCAGAGAATCAGGGGGACAGAGATCCAGAGAGATGGGGACAGGGGCCCAGAGATAAAGAGAAGGATAGAGAATCAGGGAGAATTTAGGGATAGAAACCGGAGAAGAAAGAGGGGAGAGAGGGACACAGGAACAGAGTGATATTGACACAGAGCCACGGAAATCAAGGCAGAGACAACATTGAAAGAAAAGAAGATAAAAATGACGTCTAAGCAGCAATTGGAGAAAGAGAATGATGGCTTTCAATGTGCCCAGAGCAGACAACCAGGATGACACTCAAGTTCCACAGTTTGTGTTCCACCACTGCCTCAGGCTCCCCCAGGCTGTCCAAGCCCTCAGCCAACTGCAAGCTCCCTCAAACCCTAGTGCGCACAGCTGTGCGCGTGTGTGGGCGTGCGTGTGTGGGCGCGCGTGTGTGGGAGCACGTGTGTGGGGTGGGGCGCACATGTGTGTGGCGCACACGTGTGTAGGGGCGGGGCGTGCAGTCCCTAGTCCCTAGGTATTTGGCTGCACCCAGACCATGTCAGCACCCGACAGCCTTCTGGGAGAGACGCCTTCCCTCCTGATCTTGAATCTAGCAGTTACTGCCCAGATTTGGGTGGCGATGGAGACGTCTGACAGTCTGATCACAATTCTAGGAGCACTAGGTACCTTCCTCAGGACACTGGAGGGAGCTGTTACCCCAGGGGCTGAGGGGGCTTACATGGCTGGTTTTGTTATTTGCTTTTTGTTCTTTTTGCTGAGAAGCTACAATTGAAGAGTAGTTTCCCTGCCCTGTGCTCTTCCACCACGTAGGAGGCTGGCGGGAGAGCGCCTGGGCCACTGAGCTGGGGAATGAAGTCTCCCACACACGGGGACGCCAGGCCCAGAGGCCAAGGAGAGGTGTTCTCCACAGTTCTGCGGCTGTCAGCTGCACCTGCATCTCCCACAACCCCGCACACCACTCTGCACCACAGCAGCGGCGGGGAACTGCAAGCTGCGCGGTGGCCTGCACCACCCACCAAAGTACATTAGTTCCTCAGACCACCCGTCTGGGCACGTTCCTTGGCCCCTAAGGCTTCTGGGAATTGTAGTTCGGCGCCTTTACAGGACAGGCGTGAACCTCTCACGTCCAGATTTTCTATGGTCCCACAAGGGGCCCATCCGCAAGCCACAGGAAGCTTTTTCTGTCTCAAGGTCTGTCTCCGATCCAGGCCTCCTAAGAACTGGTCACAGACTCTACCTCGGGTTTACCGCTACAGACACAAACACCCGCGCTCTACGAGAAGGGCTGGCGCGCCCCTGCCCAAGAGCCTGCTGGGAATTGTAGTCCCTTTATCCTGCAGGCCCAACGCCCACGCTACCCTCGTGCCTACATCTCCCACAATCCCCCAGGGCTGCCACCCAAACCCGCGAGGGCCCCTCTCGGGGACCGGGGCGGCTCCGCACCTGCAGCAGCTGGGCGCGCACGTGGGCCTCGACCAGGTGGCTGCGGCGCAGGTTGCCGACGCGCCACATGAGGCAGAGGTGACGGTCACGCAGCGCCACGACGGCGTTCTCGCTGAAGACTAGCGTCTCGTTGCGCTTCTTGGGCTTGGCCATCTTGGCCATGACGGCGCCCACCACGAAGGCGTCGAGCACGCAGCCGGCGATGCACTGCAGCACCACCGCGGCCACTGCGGCCGGGCACTCCTCGGTGACGCTGCGCACGCCATAGCCGATGGACGTCTGCGTCTCGAGCGCGAAGAGGAAGGCGGCCAGGAAGCTGGCCACCTGGGAGAAGCAGGGCGCGGGCGGCGGCGGCGCGGCCAGGTCGCCGTGCAGCGAGGCGATGAGCCAGAAGGCCAGGCCGAAGAGCAGCCAGGAGGCGAGGAAGGAGCAGGAGAAGAGCAGGCACATCCAGCGCCAGCGCACGTCCACGCACGTGGTGAACAGGTCGCTCAGGTAGCGCGCGCCCTGGCCGCCCAGGTTCACGAAGCGCACGTTGCAATGCCCGTCCTTCTTGACAAAGCGCCCGCGGCGTCTCCCCACGGGCGACGGCGCCCACCCGTTGCGGCATAGCCCTGACCCGGCCTCCTCCTCATCGCCAGCCCGGCTGTCCCCTGACTCCTGGGCGCCGCTGAGGCGGCGCAGAGCCCTGGCCAGGCCCATCGGGCGGGGGTACCCCCTCTGCGTGGCCTAGTGGGGGGCAGGCGCCCCAAACCTGCAGGGACAAGAAACAGGCAGCAACGTCAACGGTGCTGAACGGGCTCTCCCGCAGGCTTGGCTTCTGGGCCTTGGCGGTCTCATCTGGCAAATGGGCGGAAGGAGATTTACCTTGAACTTCCTAACAGTACAGTGCAAACAATGACAAGACTATGGGAGATACTCGGAGAGTATTAACGGCGGCAGCACTCTGGCTATCGCCACAGTATTGTAACAAGCACAGTAATTCAACGGATGTTTTTTTTTTTAAAGCCAAGTACTGTTGTGAGCCCTTTCCTTGAGTCCACATGTTTGAATTTCAGAGCAGCAATCTGTGGTAGATCCATTTTATAGATGAGGAGACTGAGGCAAAGGTTTCAGTAACTTGTCCAGGGTCACAGCCCAGTAACCTGGGATGTCTTCATCCTCCATGCTCATACCTGCAAATGGTAACTGCTTCTCAGCATGGAATCACCATGGAGACATGAGCCTGGACTTGGAGGTCGCCTGTGGTTCACAACCAGGCTCAGTTGGTGTGCCCAGGTGGCTGAGGTGCCAAGCCTGAGGCTGAGGCTGGGGCTGGGACGTAGACCACGTTAAGGCCAAGGTCCCAGTTTCACGACCTGGGCCAGGGCAACAACCAATGTGAACAACTAAATAAAAATAAAAGCCGTCTCTACCTGCCTGCCTACTCATCTTCATTCCTATCTGCACCTTCCCTTTCATAAAAGTAAGTAAAATGCTTTTTCCTTCTCCTTCCCGGCTTTCAATCCTGCCTGCCCTCCTCTTTAAAAACAACGAAACAACAGACACCCCACCCCTTCATAGCCACTTCGGATGGCAATCATCATCACCATCATACTCAATGCTAATAGACAAGTGACAAGTATCGGCACAGGTGTGGAAAAATTGGCATCTGCACACATTACTGGTGCAATGTAAATGGTGTAGCTGCTGGGGAAGCTGGTCTGTCAGTTCCTTAAATGAGTAAAAATAGTTACCGGGTGACCGAGTGATTCCACTCCCAAGTATCTGCAACCAGAGAGTACAGATGACCACACACCCACCAGTCTTCATAGCAGCATTGTTCATAATGACCGAAGGATGGACACAACCCAATTATTCATCAGTCGATGCATGGATGGATGAAATGGGATGAGATGGTTGAATACCACTCAGCAATAAAAAGAAATGATGTTCCGATAGATGCTACAATATGGCTGAAAACATTGTCAATGAAGCCAATCACAAAAGGCTACATCTTGTATCCTCTGGTTAATACAAAATATCCAGAACGGACCAAACTCTAATTGAGGACGTAGACTAGCGGCGCCTAGGACTGGCGAGATGGGGGTGGTGTGGAGCTAGAGGACAGGGATTTCTTATTGGGGTGAGGAAAATGTCTTCGTGATCGTGGTGATGATCGCATGACTGAATATGCTAAAAACCAAATCAAAACAAAAAAACCTGCAAAACACAAAACCCTGACCAGTACACAGCAATGTGAATTGTACGGCATGAGAACTGTATTTCAGTGAAGGTGTTAAAAAAAAACCTCCAGGCTCATCCCTGATCCTCATCCTGGGTTTGTCTCTGAGCCTGTTTCCACAACTGTGGAATGAGGTGTTAACCCTTCAGTTGCTGGCCCCATATGCGCCGACACCACCGATTTCCTCTTCATTGATGGTTTGCCCCTCTGTGGAATGGGGATAAAACCCATTGCCTTGAAAGCAAGAAGGCTCCAGAAGACTTTGGACTTTTGAGTCACGAGTTCTAGGTTGAATCCTGGCTCGGCCACTTATTAGCTGTATGACTGTTGGCAAGTCCCGTCCCTCCCTGAGCCTCAGTTCCCTACTTTGAGAAGCGGAGGGAACTTGAGCAGCTGGACACCCCGCCTCTTCACCCTCCGGCAGCTGCAGGGTTCACCCTTCTGGCTGACTTCCAGGACCTGGCTGGGCCAGGCTCCCATCAGTATCTACCAGTATTTACCAGGCTTCTGAGGACTAGGCACTCCAGCCAAGGACACGGCTCTCAGTACAGGTCAAGTTCAACACCACTGGGTCCGTCCGCCCCTGCTCTGCATCTCCACCCATGACCACTGGACAGCCATGTCACTGAGGGCTTCTCAGGCCCATCCTAGACACAAAGCTGAGGCTCAGGTCAGGGCCAGCTGGGCCTGGCTCAGTCTAGTGCTCAGGAGGTACCCCGACCCTCTTTTTTGTTTAAAGGAAAGTTGCAGGCAGGAACGAAGGTGAGTAGGCAGGAAGAGAAGAGGAAGAAGCGCTTATTTTGTGTAGCTGTTCACCTTGGTTGGCCCCCACTCCCGTGCTGGCTCAGGAATGAACCCAAGTCCTTGGGATGTATGTGGACTGTGCTTGTCAGGAGGCGGGGACCTAACTGCTACTCCACCAGGGTGTGCCCAACCCTGTTTCTTCTTCACCCTTAAGGACTCTAAGAAGTAGACATGGTTCTTTCAAAAAGGGGAAACTGAGGCTAGTCGCCAAGGGGGCAGGTTGGTGGTCAGGAGTGGATGAGGGGAGGTGAAGGGTGGGGAGGGCCTCCTCTACCCACTGGCCCACCTCCAAGCACAGCCTTGGGTGTGGATGCCTGCCTTTCCGTGAAGCAAACCAAGGCACAGCCGGGAAGGACTCAGGCCAGCCCCAGCTGTGCCGGGGGTGGGGTGCCGGGGGTGGGGTGCCTCCCACCCTCAGCCCTGTGAGGTCCCCGTGGCCTGGTCCCTCACAAAGCTGTGCGGGCGGGGTCTCTGCCTCCCCATGTTTGTCATGGCCCAGCTCCCCAGCTCAGGGTCAGGCCCCCCACACCCGAGGCTGGACAAGAGGATTCACAGCCTGAAGTCCTCCCTCCCTCCCCCTCCTGACCGAGAGCAGCTTAATGTTCCATGTAAAGGAGGTATGGGGCTTAAGGTGCGTCAAGTTTGTGTCAAAGTCACAGTCTAATCTAGGCCAAGACACCCTGCCCCCAGGCCTGACTCCTTCCACCGAAGAGCAGCAGCACACTTTCAGTCTTTGGGAGGTGCTGGGTGTCCCCTGTCCCCACCTACCAATGGGTCTGGGAAGAAGACTGGAGGGTAATGTTGACAGGAGGGAGCGTGGGAACAAACACAAGAAAGACACAGGGTCTGAGGCTCAGCGATGGGCAGGAAAAGGAGCCCTGAGAAGAGGCGGGCAGAGACCCTGAAGGGAACAGAGACCCAGAGTTGGGGGGACCCAGGGGTGGGGGGACAGAGACCCAGAGAGAGGGGAACAGGGACCCAGAGAGAGGGGGACAGACCCAGAGAGACAAGGGACAGAGACCCCGAAGGGAACAGAAACCCAGAGAGAGGAGAACAGGGACTCAGAGAGAGAAGGGACAGAGATCCAGAGAGAGGGGCACAGGGACTAGAGAGAGAGGGGACAGAGACCAGAGAGAGGGGCACAGGGACTAGAGAGAGAAGGGACAGAGATCCAGAGAGAGGGGCACAGGGACTAGAGAGAGAAGGGACAGAGACCAGAGAGAGGGGCACAGGGACTAGAGAGAGAAGGGACAGAGATCCAGAGAGAGGGGCACAGGGACTAGAGAGAG
>RJWH01010419.1:0-16837 GCA_004363575.1 Solenodon paradoxus
GAAACATTTATTTATGTAATTTAGTTGTTCACTTTCGTTGTTCCTTGGCCTCAGGATGCAAACCTGGGTCCTTGGGATGCATGTGGACTGTGCCCACCTGCTTCTCCTCCAGGACACGCCAACACTACTAATTTATAAATTATAGAAAAAAGTTCTGGTTTTCCAGACTCCCTAAATAGCCTACCAGACCATACCAAATGATGCATAAAATCTGAAATCACACTGACATATACTAAAAGTAGGAATGATAGCACAAATATAAGTCCATCTTAAGTCACTCTGGGGAAGGCGTTCGACACAGCCATGCTGGCTGCGTGGAGTGTATGCCTCTAGAACAGCTGCTGAGCGCTAGTTTTGCTTCTGATCTTTTTCTTTTCGATAGTGAGCATAGGAACTAAAGCACGGCTCTCTTAAAAATGAAGTGGCATAATGGGAACTTTCAAAAAGTGGAGACTGCCTAGAGTTATGCCTAGATGTGAGCTACTATGACTCCAATGAGTCACCTCCAAGTGTTCACATCCTTAGGCGATTCCTTCTGCTTGAAGGACCTTTGACTGCTTCGAACAAATAGAATACAGGGAAGGTGACAGGATATGTGTCATTACATATATGAGATTATGCTAAGCAAGATTTTAACGCCTGTCTTGCTGAAAGAGATGGTCCCCGTCATTGGCTTTAGAAGACTGCTGCCATCAACAGCAACAGATGAGGCTCCCTCTGCCAGCCTCCCTGGAATGAATCCTGTCAACCACAGGAGCTTGGAAGCAAATCCTCTCCCAACACACCTCAGATAAGACAGCAATCCCAGATGACATCTTGGCTGCTGTCTTATGAGAACTTGATCAGAGAAGCTAGAAAGCTCACCCCCAGATTTCTGACCCACCAAAACTGTGAGATAATAAATGTGTGTATCTTTAAGTGACAATGTTTGTGGCAAAACTGTTGGGCATTTATAGATTTTAAAGTGACTGAGACAAAGGGTTCTGATTGCAGGAACCTCACAACCATGCACAAAAACCAGAAGTTACTTGTATTAAAATGTGAATGAAGAGATAAGTCTGAGGGAATGGGGTGGGGGGTGGGGAATGAGACTGTTTAGAGAGTGAAGTGGTGGCAGATTAATAAAATTGTGAGTTATTGGTAGCGGTGGAAACAGAGAGATCCTTGTATGTAAGATATGTAAGACATATCAAGGAACTTTATCCTGCAGACAGTCAGTAACCACTGAAAGGACTTAAGAAGGGAGTGATGTTGGCAAGTTTGTCATATAGAAATATTTATTTGGGACAGTTGGGAAGAGTCTAAGGAATTGATGGTAGGAAGACCAATTAGGAGACTACTGTAGTGATCCAGGAGAAGGCTGGTAGAAGGCAAATTGTTGAGCTGCTATGAACGGACATCATAAATGGTTAATTGAGTATATTATGCTCTTGATTAGAACAACAACCAAAAAACATGGCTTAAACATGTCCTTTCTGCTATAGACAGTGTGGCCACTTGATCACGTGGTATTAAAACTCATGCTGGTCCCCCAGTCCACTTGGCAATCTAATGAGAAACTTGCCACCTTAGCTGTCTTCTTCCCAATGTGCAGTTTCAATAAAGTATTTCAAGCACTCACATATCCATAATGACACTTTCGAGTTCTCTAACCTTCCCTAGAGTTCTAGAGTAATTATTCCAGTATGCAGATGAAGAAATTCAATCCAATGTAGATTTTATGGCGCTAACACTAGAGTGAGGGACACTTTACTTTACTTCCAACTCATTCCGGTCTGCAAGCCAAAAATGTTAGCAGGGAAGGCATGAGTGCCGCTATTACCAGATTGCTCGGTAAACAAAGCTTCTCTCCCACAGGGCCCCTGACAGGGCTGCAGATTGGTGTTTCTTCACCCATCAAGACTGGAGCTCTGTGACAGCCTAGCTCATTAGCACACAGCTGCGAAGAGATTCTAACACTGTGAGGGAACAAAAGTTGCCAAGTTCTTGAAGTTTTTATTCTGCGAACTTTTCTCTTCGGCATCCTTTCCATTGTCTTCTCTTTTTTTGTCCTCATCCCTACTTTGAGAGTCTTCTTCCATCAACCTCAAATTCAACATGCTCATGCTATTCTGAATCATGTTACTAGACAGAGTGATGATGTAATTAAATAAATTCACACTTAAGTGCTCAGGGCTTTCTGTTTTGCTCCTTCCATTGTGAAAAACAGCTAAATGTCAGGCTCGAGGTTGGATTGAAGAATAGCAGATATCTAGAGAAGGTTGAACCCTCAACCTTAGCAGGTCTGTCTTGCTGATACTGGGACCCCCTATTAGGCAGGACTGAGACTCTAAGACTTGGTTGGTGAATCTGGGTTGATACACTCAGATATCTTGACTCCAGACTCCTCTGAATACTTCAAGCTTCTAGAAGTGGCCCCTTCCTCCCTCCAAAAAGCTAGCGCCCCTCCCTCACTTACAGTCAACCAAGAGGTCTGTTTTATGAAATAGCACACAGTGCTGAAGTTGCTTCCTAACCCCCAGAAGGATCAGCAATTTAAATGTTCTGGATGAATGGCAGAAATCTGTGCCACCCTTCGAGATCTAAATTATATAAGAATGATTGTTATCATCATGTTCTCATTTAATTCACCAGACTGGATACTGCAGATACCAGGCAGATCCTGAAGAACGACATTACACTACTGCAAACTCAACTACGTAGTAGCCCCAGATATAGCTGCCTGATAAAAACTATATTTGCCAGAGTAAATTAAAACAGCCTTAGGTTCATAGTATGTGGTCATTGAGATCTGGAAAACAAGTTCTTTTCCATCTTATCAGCAGAGATGACCAGAAACAATTTACCTTCACATGAAACGACAAGAGAATGAACTTATGAACTTGCTTCAAGGTCATATTAACTTTCCAACTCTCTGACTTAATACACTCCAAAGGGATCTGGGCATTCCTGAGAACATCAGCCTGGTCATCTATAAGGATGACATCATGCCAATCAAAGATTAGGATAAGCAGGAAGTAGCAAGTGTATTGGATGCCAAGGTAAAGACACACGCATATCCAGAGGGTAAGAGAAAAAGCACAATGAAGAGCTAGGGCACACGCCACTTCAATGAAATTTGTAGGTGCCAGTGGTTTGCAGTATGACAGGGTATCTCCTCAAAGCAAGGAACACATTATTTGTGCCTTCTGTCATTAAGAAGGAAGTACCACACCAGGACAGCTTACCTCCTTCCAGTGGATATAATGGTGCAGGGGTCATATCACCCCTTTCCAAGCTTCCTTTAAACCTCCTAAATTTAAAGGGAGGGGAGAGGAGGGAATAAGAGGGCAATGGAGATCATAGAAGGAGAAAAAGGAGAGATGGTAGAGAAAAGGAAAAGAGAAAGAATGAAAGAAGATAAACCAAAAAGAAACAAGAAACATGGAGGAAGAAAAATTACATTGGGGGGAGAAAAACAAAAAGAGAAAAATAAATTCAAAAAGGAGAAAGTCGGGTTGTTGAAGAGCAGGAGCAAGAGAAGTGATATCTGGTTTCCTAGGTCGAGGTTCCAGATCCATTGGAGTGAAGGCGTCAACCTATGTCAAATCATTTTGAAGAACTAATATTATGGTGAGAAAACACACAAAGCCTTGACTTGCATTAGTATTATTTGCTATCTTCTTCCCGAGATGTGAACCTAGACCTCTTTCAGGCAATCCATTGAAAAGCAGAAACATGGCAAGCCCTGGTGGCTCAGGCGTTAAGTCAGAGCCTGCGGCACAGGCCACGTGCAGCCCAAGGACCTGGATTCCCGGCCCTGGACTGACGGGAACAACTGAAAATGAACAAATAAACAAAATGCTTTTTCCTCCTCTCTCTTCCTTCCTGCCTGCTGCCTTCCTTCCTCCAGAAAAAGCAGACACACAAACCACCAGTTCCTCCTCTAAAACAGAACAGCAAGTAAAACGACTAGTGCACAGATGTGATTTAGTGCACACTAGTAGAGAAGAGGGAGACGTAACCCCAATTTTGTAATTCCTCTTGCCATTTATGATGCTCAGTGCCACTATTTGAAATCAGATCAGTTTGGCCAGAATTGGGGGGATTTCTATGGACAACTTTGGAGCGAATTTTCTGAAAACCACGTCTTCCGAAGACACATGCAGTAGCTGCCTACCAGGTCACATCTGACTCAGGGACAGAGTATCATATTTTTTAAAGGAATTATCCCCATTCAACATCATCAGTAAACGGGGAAGAGCCCTTAGTCCAACGTTCCTGCCACCACAGAGATAGCATGCTGTAGGCGTCTTTCAAACAAAACCAACACTAAGACCCACGCAGAAATGCAAACTCCACAGTGCAGCTCCATTTCCTTTTTAATAGTTTCAAATGTTTAAATTGTGGTAAAAATCAAGAAACAAAATTTAACATCTGAATATTTTCAGGGTACAGTTGACTGGTATTAAATACATTCACATTGTAGTGCAAGAGATTTCCAGAAATTTTCATCTTGCAAATCTGAAGTCTATGCCCATTGAACAACTCCCTAGTCTTCTTCCCCCTGGTCCCAGAAATCACCTTTCTACTTTCTGTTTCTATGAGTTTGACTACTTTAGATACTTCATAGAAGTGGAATCACAGCCTAGGTTATTTTGTGACTGCCTTCTTTCACTTAACGTGATGTCCTCAGAGACCATTCATCTTGTAGTATGAGTCAGGATGCCCTTCTTTTTAAGGCTAAATAATACTCCGTTTGTGTCTCTATTCACTGGAACATTTGGCTACTTTACTTTGCAATGGCTATTATGAATAACGCTGCAATTTAAATGGATACACAAATATCCCTTTGAGGGCCTTCTTTCAATTATTTTTTAAAATATATCCAGAAATATAATTACTGGAACATAAGGAAATTCTACTTAATTTTTTTTTTTTAAAAGGAAGGGAGAGGTGAAAGAAGCATTTTTCTTTACTTATTTATAGTTTGGTTCTTCATCGCAGCCCATGAACCAGCTCCTGGGGCTTTACATGGTCCACACACCAGCATCTCAGCATGCACCCCTTATTTTTACTTTTTTGAGGAACATTCATACTGTTTTCCATAGTGGCTGTACCATTTTCTATTCCCACCAACAATTACAGTGCCAACGGATTAAAACAAAACAACCATTGGAAACAAGTGCAGAGATGGGCAGGAATAAATGTAGCCATGCTGAGTATGGGGGATCCTCCATAAGGTTCTTTGTCAACTATCAGTAGAAGAGGAGCATTCACTCATCAGATGGAGAAAATACACAGTACCAGAGGGAGGTCACCTGCTATTTATACAACCATCAGTGCTTTTGATTTATTCTATTTCTACAGGCACAGACACTGTACTAAAAGAACTATACCCAACAAGACATTTTCATAAAGGCCCATTATAAAAGGCTTCTGCTAACTGGAAATTCTCATTTGGCATTGCATTGTCTGCTTTGGAGAACAAGAAGAAATCAAGACCTGCTTTAAAAACCACTGGCATATTTTAATCTATGTTTCTTAACTCCTTGCCAGCCAGGAAAGTAGTTGACCATATTGTTCTCCTAGTGATGACAGAGATACATGCCACACAAAATGTGCACTCCAGCACATAGTGCACCTGTTTCAGAACCCTTTCATATTCCTGGGCATGGATTTGTTCTTGTATCTTGCTATTTTCTCTGCATGCTTCCAAGCCCACAGAGAACAGCCAACAGCTCTCTGAAGCCAGAACTCTGCTGTTTCGCACTGAAAGATTCCTCGTTTCCAGCAGCTAATTGAAACCATATGGACAGTTGCAAGAAACTACAAAGAAAACATCAGAACACACTGCCTGCCCCAACTCCTTCCGTTCTTCCAAAGGTAGGAAGAATCAGTAGGGTTGGGTAATATGACCTGGCTGCCTGCAAGTTCAATACACACTGTAAATACAAGCACCCGCAAAAAGGGTGGCCTGAGGGAAGGGGGACAGGGAGGCAGAGGCAAAGATGAACAGACAGACACAGAAGTACAGCCTCTGATCATAAAGACTTATTTTAGATATCTACATAGACTATTTTAAAAGGAGCTTTACTGTTTCTTTTGTTGACATTGTTACGTGCATTTTAAGATATTGAAATCACTCCTCAGGCTATGGGCAGACACACTGCACTCACCACCAGGGTTCTAGTACCCTCTAAGTACCCTCAACCTCCTTCCTTCGTGAAGAGTTTTTGAGAAGAAAACGATCCAATCCTCCAAAGACTCTTGGAAGCCAAGATAAGAAGATGCTGGCCCTGCTTTGAGACAGATGCTCAGTGCCCCGTTTCCATTTCTTTCAGTTCCTTCCCCAGCAGAGGGCCTCGGGAGAACCAGGGGACAGCACACTGTTACATTATCCTCCACTAAAGTGAAACGATGACTTCTATGAAAAATTGGAAGGACACGTGTGCTCCCTGTTATCAGGTCATTTGTTTCAAGCATATAGATAACACTAATTATTCCTACCATGTTTGCTAGGGTCCAGTAATGTCAGAAAGTCATGGCAAAGACCACCTCAAT
Source organism: Solenodon paradoxus (assembly GCA_004363575.1). Lineage (NCBI taxonomy): Eukaryota > Metazoa > Chordata > Mammalia > Eulipotyphla > Solenodontidae > Solenodon > Solenodon paradoxus. Next base: position 6,544 of record RJWH01010419.1, read on the forward strand.
TTTGCTCTTTTCACAACTGGTCATTCTGTACTATGTCTGTAGTGTTTTCCTGTCTAGAAATACTGCTTTGGGAGTCCCCACTCAGTGAATCTTAAAGTCTTTTCAAAGTTCTTTTCCCATAGAGTGCTTTTTTTCTTTTTCTGAGAAAGGTCAGATATTTGACATTTCAAATAATAGATTTCTTCCTGTCATCTTTAATGAGAGAGACACACACACAGAGACAGAAAAACGTACAGAGAGACAGAGACAGAAAGACAGAGAGAGAGAGAGAGAGAGAGAGAGAGAGAGAGAGAGAGAGAGAGAGAGAGAGAGAGAGAGAGAGAGAGATTGACATTGACTGGCAATATCTGAGAATGAAAAATCAAATCATGTCTCTAATTCTTTTCATAAGGCCTGAGACTGGCAACTCTGACTCTGTTGTACAGGGAATGTCTATGACATAGGGAATTGGATATTTGCCGGCTAATGTGGAAGTGGTAAGGACAGGAAGAAAGGGGAAGCTGAGGGAGAAAAGTTTGAAAGAGAAATGTTTTAGTCCTTTCTGTTAAAATAGCCGGTGAAGGACTTCAAAATGGCTGTGCCAGCAGTGAACAAGTTGTGGGAATTTATAAGAAGAGCCAGGAAGCAGCAACCTCAAGGTGCAAGTGAGCTTTGAGGAGGGTTGAAAAGTTGTCTTCTTCGACCATTGATTGCCAGGCCAGCACCAAGTTCCTCCAAATAGCCTTTCTGGCAAAGATATATAGCTTGGCTCCAAACAGTCCAATGATGATGGTAATAATGATGATGGTGCTGCTGATGGTGGTGATGATGATTGATGGTGGTGGTGGTGATGACGATGATGATGGAGATGGTGATGATGATGGTATTGAGCCCTGGAAATCGATAATATCTACAGAACACAGTGTTCGGACACCATTTAATCACACTGACTCCAGCCCTCCTCAAATAGCTGACTGTTGCAGGTCCGTAGAGCTTGTTGGTTTTGTCACCACTTCCCCACCTTTTGGGAATGAGAATAGGCCTGGAAGTTCAAAACCAAAGCTATTGATACTGAGGCATTGCTCAGAAGGTAAATAAATTTTGCTAGCACAACGGGTTAAACAGAATGGAAACTGAGATGAGCAAGTGAAGCATTCACCCTGGACACAAAATCTGAGGGAACATCAAAATCTCAGTAATCAAGATAAGTAATATGTGAACGCAATATTGCTAAAATATCACAATTCGGGCAAAAATTCCAAAATTAACAAAATATCAAAATTTGAATGGCATATAGGATTAGCCCCTGCCTTGAGTTCACTCACCCTAGTTCCAACCTTCTTGGAACCTGGTCCAGCCCACACTGGGCTTAAGCTGACAAACACGATGGCTTAATATTTGCGATATAAGTTCTCTAGGAATATTTGGACAAAATACTATCTCCCTTCTTCTGGAAAGACAATTGAATTTTTTTTGTTGTTTATTGCAGCTAGATCCAAAATGTGTGTATCTGCATGTCTAAATATCACAGACTCTTTGAAATAAGATCGTGAGATTATGCAGGTGACAGGATCTTGAACAAGTTGTAATTTGTCTGAGAGTCTGAGCTTACATTTAATAAAATTTTCATTGTCTGGCATTTCAATCCCATGTTCAACATTTCTCTACTTAGTATAAGATCAAGTAGGCTAAACTTTCATACTGCCTAAGTTATTCATTTACTTACAGGATCATCATCCAGTCTTTCTGGAGGTTCAATATTGATTTTTACACCTTTGGCAAAGTGCTGGACTTTTCCTCCTCTGTTTCCATAGCTAATTTTCTAGTAAAGGATCAAGATGTCAAATACGTTTTTCTTATTCAAGGTGAATGAATCGAGACATCAAATAGGATAATATTTTTCCTCTTCTAGTTTGGTCTACTGAAACATGTTGGACATGGCTGTGACAGAGTTGGATTTGGCTTTAGAAAACAGGTCTCGTTTTAATATATTTCATAATGTCGCGATAATAAAGACATCATAAAATTTACAAGTATGGGAATGAGATTTATTTACCATCTTTCAAGTCATCACACATTCTGTTCTAATTTTCCAGTCTCCAATTGTCTGCTTGCACTTCTGAAATGAACTTTTGTTGCTGACTCTACATAAACTAATTTTTAAATGCAGTAAATCTGCCCATTTTGTTCTATCCACAATCTGTGCTAGAATTTGTACCCAAACTATCAAAGGCTAATTTTATGTAACAATGTGGTAATGTGTGTGGTAGTCTAAATTTCTTCAGGCAGTGGATCCTGAATTGCACCTTTTTCTAGTTTTTTAATTCTATTTTATCTATCACTGCTTGATAACAGCTTTGTTGAGATCTATTAGACATTCCACAACGTTCACCCATTTAAAGCTTATATTTTAGTGTTTTTAGCATATTACCAGATTGTAACGCAACCATCGCTATTTAAATTTAGAAAGCTTCCATTATTCCCAAAACAAACCCTTTGCCCATCAGCAGCCATTTCCCCATCTCCCTTTTCACATGAGACCTTGCAGTCATTAGTCTACTTTGTGGCACTAATATTTTTTATACTGGATATTTCACGTGAATGGAATCATACAATATGTGGTGTCTTCTAACTAACTTCTTCACTTATAACGTTTTCAGTGTGCATCCATATTGTATCAGAGACCATTACTTCACTCCTTTTCATGCTCAAAGAATAGTTCACAGTGTGCATTTGTCACATTTTGATTACCCATTCATCAGTTGATTGGCACTTAGGCTGCTTCTTTTGTTTTGTCTGGTTATGAGGAGTAATGCTGCTTTAAAACCTATGTACAGTTGTGTGGGCATCTGCTTTCAGTTATCTATCTATATACCCAAAAGAACTGCTAAGGTCTAGTGTAGCTAAATGTTTCACTGTGCCAGGAACTGCCAGACTATTTGTCAAAGTAGATGCACAATCTTATAAGACTCGCGGCAAGGTAAAAGGGTTCACTTTCTCCACCTGCTTGCCAACATTTGTTTGTGTTGCTTTCAGATTTTAGCCATCCTACTGGATCTGGACTGGCTTCTCATGTGGTTTTGATTTGCATTTCCCTAATGACTAATCATGTTGTCTTTTCAAGTGTTTGTTGGTTACTTGCGTGCCTTTCTTAGATGAATGCCTATTCAGACACTGGGCTCATTTTTTAAAAAGCCTTTTTAAATGTGTAGTCATGTTGTTGTACAGCTATCACACCCTCCCCAGAAGTTTGTTTTTTTAATCTTCACAAGCCAAAACTTGGTGCTCCTTAAGTCATAACTCCTTATTTCTCTCTCTCCAGACTTAAAAACTAAAATTTCACTTTCCGCCTCTATAAAGTTGATCGTTCTAAGTACCACATATAAATGAAATCATACTGTATTTACTTCCGTTACTGATTTATTTCTCTTACACAATGTCTTCAAGATTTATCCATATTTCAGCTTGTGTACGAACTCCCTTCTTTTTCAAGGTTGAAAAATACACTTATTGTATGCGTACACCACACTTTCTTTATCCATTCACCCATCACGGCCACGTAGGTTACATCCAGCTTGTCTCAATTGTGACTAATGCTTCTCTGAACATGACTGAACAAGAAACTCTTTAAAATCCTGTTTGAGTTCTTTTTAATATCTATACAAAATTGGAATTGCAGCTTTAAATGATCGTTCTATGCTTAATTTTTGAGGAAAGTCATATTATTTCCCATGGTGGCTGTAACATTTTACATTCCCGGCAGCAATGCATGAAGACTTCTATTTCTCCACATCCTCACCAACACTTGTTATTTTCTGTCTTTTTGATAATAACTGCTCTAATGGGTCTAAAATGATACCTCGTTACAGTTTTGCTTTGCATTTTTGTGAAGATTAGTGACAGTGCTGAGCATCTTTTCATGTGTCTTTTGGTCATTTGCTTAGCTTCTCTGGAGAATATCTATTTAAATCCTTTGCCCAGTTCAAAATTCTGGTTATTCACTTTTTTATTGTTGAGTTATGGGAGTTCTTTGCTTTATTTTTAAAGGAAAGGTGCAGACATGAATGAAGGCAAACAAGCAGGCAGGCAGGAAGAGAGGTAGGAGCACTTCATTTATTTTTATTTAGTTGTTCAAATTTGTTGTTTCCCGTGGTGCTGGGTCTTGAACCTGAGACCTCAGGATGTATATGGGACTGCTTCCAGGTGTGCTAGACAGCTAGGCGACCAGGACACACCTAAGAGTTCTTTTTTTTTTTTTCAATTTTTTTATTACAGTATATTATTCTACACGTTAAATTAATTTCCTCAGATATATTTCAACACACTATGCCCGCCACCAAATTACCAAGTATTCTTCCCCATTGGTGGGCTCTACCACCATTTCCCCCTGCCCGCCCCATTCCCTTTTGGTCACCTCAGTTCTGGTGCAAGTGTCCAAGGGTTGGTTTTGTTTCATCTGTTAGGAGTTTTTTTTATATTGTGGATATTAACTTGCTACCTGATATAGGATTTGCAGATACTTTCTCCCATTCTGAGACTGCCTTTCACCTTCTTGATTGTGTCCTCTTTGTACAGGCTTTAAAGTTTGATTTTATCAGTTTTCCTTTCGTTGTCTATATGTTTGTTGTTTTATATTTGCTCATTTATAGTTATATTAGTTGTCTTTTTATTATTAACTTGATTTTAAATAACTTCATTATTTCATTTTTGGCATTGCTCTATGCATTTTAATATACTGAAATGTACCTCAGTCTGTGAATATTTCATACTGCACCTACCACCAGAGTTCATTGGCCTTTACCACCATCTGGTTCCTTCCTTCCCTCCCTCTAGCCCCTGAGACCCACAGTCTTGCATTATGTGAATTGTCCTGAGTTTATATGTTCATTTATTTTGTTTATTTATATTCCACATATGAGTGAAACCATCCTGGACTGGTCTTTTTCTTTCTAGCTTTTTTCACTTAGGATCATCCATTTCATTTCCTTCCAGGTTGTTGAAAAGGGCATGACTGAATCTTTTTTTTTTTTCAGCTGCATAGAATTCCATTGAGTGTATATCTATCATAGCTTCTTTATCTAGTCATCTGCCGATGAGCACTTAGGTTGTATCCATGTCTTGGCTATTGTGAATTGTGCTGCTATGAACATCAGAGTTAAAATATATTTTCTGATTAGAATTTTTGTGTTCTCTGGATATATGCTTAAAAGTTGGATTGCTGAATTGAATAGTAGAGCCACCTTAATTTTTCGAGGAATCTTCTTACTGTTTTCTAAAGAGGTTTCACTAATTTACAGGCTTACCAAGACTGTAAGAGGGTACCTTTTCTCCACATCCTCTCCAATATTTGCTATTTCTAGTATTTTTATATAGGTCATTCGCAATGGCATGAGGTGATTTCCCACTGATAATAAACTTTAAAAAAGAGTGAAATACCTCTATAATGAAAACTACAAGACCTTAACAAAAGAAATAGAAGACACAAGAGATGGAAGAACATTCCATGCTCATGGATTAAAAAAATAGCTCAATTAAAATGGCCATATCACCCAAAGCAATATATAAATTTAGTAATACTTCCATAAAACCTCCATCGATATCTTTCAAGGAAATTCAATAAGCTATACTGAAGTTTGTATAGAACTACAAAATGCTTTGAATCACCAATGATATCCTCAGAAAAATGACCGAGGAGTCACACTCTCTGACTTCAATTATACTGTAGTGTGCTCATCATCAAAACAGTATGGCGTTGGAACAAAAACAGACACAGAGATCCATGGAATAAAATTGAGAGCTCAGAAATAAAGTCACACCTACATGGACAGTTAATCTATGACAAAGCATCCAAGAGCATACAAAGGAGAAAGAAACGCTTATTCAACAATTGTGTTGGGAAAACTGGACATCCACCTGCAAAAAAAAAAAACTAGATTACTCATTACTGCCATATATAAAAGTCAGCTCAAAATGTAACAAAGACATGGACATAGGATCACAAATCATAAAATACATAGAGGAAAATGCAGGAATAACACTCCATGACATCAATCTCAAAGATGTCTTTGGGGAAGTGACAACTAGCAAATTAAACTAAAGTAAAACTAAACAATTGGGACTACATCAAATTAAAAACAGTGGAAGAAACCACAACTAAAACAAAAAGTTAATCCACAAAATAGGAGATTTTATTTGCACAACAATATCAGACAAGCGCTTAATCTCCAAAATATATACACCTCAACTGCAAAAAAGCAAATGCCCCACTTAAAAATGGGCAGAAGAATTGGACACTTATCTAAGCAAGACACACAGTTGGCCTATAGACAGCTGAAAAATATTCTACATCATTAATCATCAGAGAAAAGCCAATAAAGAACCACTTGTGATTTCTTCTTTGAGAAATGATTGTTTAAATTATGCTGTTTAATTTCCATACATCTATAGATTTTCCAATTTTCCCTCTGCTATTGATTTCTATTTCTTTCCATTGTAATTGCAAAACATACTTTGTCTGATTTCAATCTTTTCAAATTTATTAAGACTTGTTTTGTGGCCTAACATGGTTTATCTTGAAAATTGTTCCATGTATACTTGAGCAAACTATATATTTACTTTTTTGGAATGGTGTGTTCTGTATATGTCTGTTAGTTTCAATTGGTTGTGGTGTTTTTCAAGTCCTCTACTTACCTATTCATTTTCTGTCTGGTTGTCTAATCCATTACTGAAAAGAGTATTAAAGTCTCCAACTGTTATTGGAGGACTCTTTGTTTCTCCCTTCAATCCTATTAATGTTTGCTTCATATATTTTGAAGCTCTGATGTTCCATGCACACATGTTTAAAATTGTTATAGCATCTTCATGAATTGATCCTCTTATCAGTGTATAATAGCTTTCTTTGTCTTAAGTTTTGGACTTAAAATCTATATTTTCTGATGTTAGTATAATCATCTGTGCTGTCTTCTGGCTATTATTTGCATGAAACATTTCTCATCTTTTCATTTTCAATGTATTTGTACTCATAGATCTAAAGTGAGTCTCTTATAGACAGCATAGAGTTGGATCATGTTGATTTTTAATCTATTCTGCCAATTGATGACTTTTATTAAGGGAGTTTAATTCATTTATATTTAAAGCAATTACCCTTTGGGAAGGACTTACTTTTGCCATCTTTTATCTATTTGCTGTATGTCTCATACCTTTTTTGTCCCTCATTTCCTTCATTATTGCATTTTTAGTAGTGACATGTTTCCCTTATTTTCTTTTGTGCATATTCTACATATATTTTAGATAGATAGATGGATGGATTTTAAAGATATTTTTTCTTCATTTACCATGGGTATTCCATATAATGTCCCAAATTTTAATAATCTATTTTAATTGATACCAACATAACTTAAATCACATACAAAAATGTCCTCTGCCCTCTACTCCATGTATTTTGTTATTGATACCACAAGATATTTATAACTTCATATGGCCACGAGTTACTGTCTAGCATTTTTTTCATTCCAATTTTAAGGATTTCCTTTTCATTTTATTATTTCTCATATAATTGACCTAATGGTAATGAACTCCCCTAGCTCTTATTTATCTGGGGATATCTTAAGTTCTCTCTCACTTTTTGAAGGTTAGTTTTGCCAGATAGAGAATGCTCAATTAAAAGGTTTTTTGTAAAACATTAAATATATCATTCCATTGGATTCTCACCTCTAACATTTCTGTTGAGAAGTTAACTGATAATCATTTTGAGGCTCTTTGTATGTGAAGCATTACCTCTTTGTTCCTCCTTTCAAGGTTCTGTCTTTATCATTGCTTTTCTACAGTTTAATTATGATGTCTCTCAATGTGAATCTCTTTGGTTTTATCATATTTAGGGTTTGTTGAACTTTATGAGCTTTGTAGATTAATATCTTCATCAAATTTAGAAAGCATTTGGTTATTATTTATTCATATAATCTTTCTAGCCCTTTCTTGCTTCTTCTTTGGGAATTCCCATAATGTGTACATTGGGTTCTTTGATGGTGTCCCATCAATAATATCCCTTGACCCTGCTTACTTGTCTTCAATCTTTTTTTATTCCTGCTGCTCAGATTTGATAATTCTAAATATCTTATTTTTAAGTGTTCTAATTCTTTCTTCTGCCTGCTTGAATCTGCTATTGAACGCCCTCTAGTGAATTTTTCAACTTTTTAGCTCTAGGGTTTGTTTAGTTCCTTTCTTTAATTCCAGTCTGTTAATATTTTTATTTTCTTCATATTTCCTTTTGCTGATTTACTTTAGTTCTCTAACCATGCTTTGCTCTCTTTGAGCACATTTAAGATAACTGTTTTAAAAGGTTTTCAAGTCTAATGTCAGTTTCTTCCATGACAATTTTAACACTATATTCTTCTTTTGAATGGAACTTATTTCCTGAGTATGCTATCATTGTTGCTCTAAAGTTTTCATCAGGCAGTTTGCTTAAATCTGTTGCATTCAGATTTTCCCCTGGGATTTTGTTTAGCTCCATCATTTTGCATGTATTTCTCTGTCTCGTCTATCTGTTTGGCATTCAGTGTTTATTTCTACGGGTTAAACTTCCCTGATATAATGGCCCCATGTTAAGGTATTAAATTGCACCCAATAGAGCTGGCTCTTGGTTTAAACACTGGACTTTCTTTAGTTGTGTGATATTAACACTGGTCAGATTTGTCAAAGCTCTAATGTGAGCACTGTGTTAAGGCCTGAAGGTTTACCCTACAGGGTTGGAGTTGGCATGGGGAATCAATAGGTTGCCCACAGAGTCACAGGTATAAACAATAAAACCCACAGCTGATGTCACTCAAGGTCAAATTCTTTACTACACAATGTTGTACTTATTTCTTATCAGAATTTATAAAGATAAAGATTATTTGTCATCATTTATTCAATAGATGTTCATTGAATATTTATTATCTGTATTACTAGTCAGAGTTCTCTAGAGAAACAGAATCAATAAGAGATATATAATATGTGAAGAGTTTTCTTATAGGAATTGGCTCGCACACTTATGAAGGATGAGAAGTTCCATGGTCTGCCATTTGCAAGTTGGAGAACCTGGAAAGCCAGTGGTATAATTCAGTCTTAGACTTAAGACCAGAGAATTGGGGGCAATGTTCTAAGTCCCAACCTTAGTCCAAAAGCCTAAGAACCAGGAGCGTCAATGTCTGAAGGCAAGAGAGTATGGATGTTTCAGTTCAAGTAGAGAGAGAGCAAATTCTCCCTTCTTCAATCTTTTGATCGCTTCAGACACTTAGTGGATTGGCTGATGCTCTCTAACATTGGTAAGAGTGATCTTCTTTACTGAGTATACTAATCCAAGTGCTGATCTCTTGAAGGACACACCCTGATAAAAACATCAGGGTGTTTTACCAGCTCTCTTGGCATTCCTTAGCCCAGTCAGCTTGACACATAAAATCAACCATCACACTACACTCTATGTTAGTCATTGTACTAAGTGCTGGGCAGACAGAAATGATCTAGTAGGAAATATCCCTACCCAAACCAAAGTCACAGTCCTTTATGACCTAGCTCTATTGATTATGTGCACAATCACTTATATGTTTCTCTCTTTCATTAATTTCAGTCATTATAAATGTCAGAAAAAGAATTGTAAAATCATGAATATCGCTTCCTGATCTAATAGGCAATATCCCTACCCTAACCAAAGTCACAGTCCTTTATGTCCTAGCTCCACTGATTATGTGCACAATCACTTATGTGTTTCTCTCTTTCATTAATTTCAGTCATTATAATTGTCAGAAAAAGAATTGTAAAATCATGAATATCGCTTCCTGAGTCCATCCTCAGTACTGGATTTGGATTTCATATGGCTTGGAATATTGTTAAAAATCTCAATTCCAAGTCAAATTCATGGAATTAGATTTCTTCTTCTTCCCCGCCCCATAGAATTCTTCCCATGGAATTAAGATGTATTCTTTCTCTCCACCAAATGAAATTAAGATAGAGCTGAATAGAAATAGTTCAGATAGGAGTGTGATCAAATCATCACAGGTACAGAACCAATGTATCTATCATATAACCCAGGAAAAGTCATGAGTCAAATAAGAGTCAAGAACTTCAGCATTGATTTGCTGTGTAACATTGGACAAGGTCTTTTCCCTCTTTCATCTTGATTACCCAATCTCTTGAAGGAGGGTGTTGGATCAGAGAAGGATTTTTAAAAATTGTTATTTAGGCCTAGATTTCCAGAATCCTCATTCTCATTGCAAATGAGCTCATTTTTTTTCTGCTTGAAGAAAAGTTTCCATGACTTTAAAAATTAAAAGCATATAGG
>RJWH01010420.1:0-16834 GCA_004363575.1 Solenodon paradoxus
CTTGGAAGAGGTAGACACTCAAATACGACTTCATTTGATTTAGAAAACATTCCAGTGTTGTGTTTCCCAGATAAAAGGGTCATGGGTTTAGTCCCAGCGCAACTAGAATCATGTTGCCCTCTGCTTATGTAATGTGTGTTTTTCATAAGCCTTTAGAAAGATCTCGTTTAATATCATACCTGTTTCATTAAGCTTCCAGAAAATACTAAGAGGTGTAAGACCACTCTTGTGTAGTAAACATAAAATCCCCTAAGGACAGCATGGTAATGTGTGAGACATTTGGTCTCAAGGGTCAAATGTTGGGGCTACAAGATCCAGTAACCTCTCCCCATAAAAAGCTACATTCTCTATTCCTAACTATGGGTTATATGAAGTAAAGGGTGAATACGGAAGAATGGGGAATGTGAAGCTTACTCATGCTGAAGGCAAGACTGAGCCCAGGTTAATTCCTAGGAGATGACCTCTGGGCCCTCAGAGTATCCTGACAAATAACATGCATATCTGGGACCTGAGCCATATCATTAGTCTATTCTGACAGTGGAATGTCTTTTTTGATGTCCCTTGGCTATCTATATTCCTTTGACCTCTGCAGAGATTGTAGGATGAGTAAGGTCAGTGGACAATTGAACCTACCTAACAGACACCTACTGAAAACCTTGGATAATAAGGCTCAGGTGATCCTCCTTAGAAGGCAAAATGTGGTGTTGTCATACACTTTAGCTGGAAGAATTAAATGTCCATGAACTTCCATAAGGAAGATAATGAGAAGCTAGCCTCTGGTGTGTCATCATGCTTGGACCCATGCACTTTGGGCCTTTGCTGATTCCAATCTATGTCTTTTCATCACAGTTAGCCCTGAGCATGAGCAGCACCACTTCTTGAGCTCTGTGAGAGAATCAGAGGCCACAGAGGCCCAGGATATCCTTTTATTGTGAGAAAGGTAATAATGGTTTTCCTTTCCCATCTTCAATGCTGCCATTCCTTGAGAAAATAAGATGAGGTGACACTTGAAAATTCCCTCAGCCCTAACCCTAAAGGAGGCATTTCAGACTCTGCCTGGCTCCCTACCCTCAGAGTTCTCAGGTTACACTCAGAGAAAGACACAGACTTTGGACAGTTTTTATTCCTGTTCCTTTATCTTAGTTTCCCCCAAACAGAGCAGACAGAGCATGTGCATTCAGTACAGTCTTTTGTGAAGGGTTTTCCCCAGGATCCCCTTCCTCAGATCCCTCCCCACAACTCTGGGTGGTACAACTGACTGGGGGGCCTCATATGACACTCTCTTTGCCCCCACTTCTCCTGAGGTCCCCATCTCTTCTGCTATGAGCTACTTGTAGTGCTTCCTTAGGCTGGGGGGGTGAGCTCAGCTTCCTGCAGCTCCAACTCCCTCTGAGACAGGTTTTCAATGACAACTGCTCTTATTGAGTCACCCACTATGTTGGTCATCAAGTGATGTCGGTTACTGGAGGAGGGGGAGAGTAGGAGAGTAGACACTGTTAACCAAGGCTGGAAGAGCTGTGGAGGGTTGGGTGAAAGAGGACCCTCCCTGCGCCTGAGAGTCGGAACTCACAGCCCAGTCCTATTTCAACTTCATCTCATGACTTCCAAAGGTTCCGCTCCTCTCTGCCTCAGTTTCCCCTTCTAACAAAGGCAGGTTGAATTGGCTCTGATTTGCTCACATTCTACTCAGCAGTAGAGTATTTTTAATATATAAACCTCTGATGTGAAAAATTAGGATTCAAGAGCGGAACAGTACATAGATGAAGAAGATAATGAGACTATGTTGGGGACCATCCAATGTACTCCTGAAATGGCTGACTGCTCTCAAGTGGGGATGAAAGTCTTGATTATTTTTTAAAGTTTAGAGTATTTTAATATGTTTGTCAGTAAGCTCTGTCCCAAGGATCACCTTTTTGTGACTTCTACATTGAACAGGTAAAGGAGGGTTCCTCTGGATGATGGGTAAAGTCCCCATCTTTCTCCTCCCGGGGCTACCTCTCAACATTAACACTAACGAATTTGGGGTCCAAAGGCTATGGTTTGGTGTGTTTTTCATGCTAAAATTCTAGAACTTGGTGTCCCTGTTGGAATGAGGAACTTGAGTTGGTCCTGCAAGGAGTGAGGAAGGATGGCACCAGGACCCAGTTTGAAGAACACTCACAGGAACCAATCCACAGTTATGATCAGTGTGATGATCTCAGTGGACAGGCCAATGATGTGAGTATGATGACCATGGTGACCACCCCTGCCTGGGGTATTCCAGCAGCTCGCAAACTGGCTGCTGTCACCATGATACGGCAAATTGAATGACAGCAGAGGGAGGTGAGATAGAAGAACAGATGAGGAAGAGTAAGAAAGAACACAATTGAGGAAAAGGGTCCATTTCCCCATAGAATCTTAGATCAAATTCTGGGAAGTAAAAATCAATTCTAAAGCTATTTTCATTGAATGCAAACGCAAGTGGGTGCCCTGGTCCTATCCTGAAATCTTATCAGAAGTATCTCCCATGATGAATATTTGTGTATTTAAATATCTCATGTTGTATATTCAGGAGTAGGTACTAACATACCACGACCTGCAGAGCTGATCAACAGGATCCCTGAGAGGTGGTGATAGGAGCCTAAAGAAAGCTGGACAGCACACATCTAGAAAATCAAGGGCCTGGTGTGACATTTCTCTCCTTCTTTGAGATGGTGAACACAGGGCAGGTTCTGTGATTTATTTTATAGGGCTAGGACACAATGTGGTAATGAGGATAAAACAAAGGAGAATGCAAGCATTCAATTGTACTGCTATTATCACGATAGCAATATTGAAAGTCTGAGCTAGCAGCTTCCTGCTGTTTTCTACTTGTAGTTCTGCTGACTTGTGAGAACTTCTGTCCTGGGAAACGTTTCAGATGAGTCCAGAAAGCAACTGGCTCCAAACATCTCTCCATTTTTATTCTTTTAAGTAGGCAGTGTCAATAGGTGTAAGCATAATTAGTTGTATTCAACAGGACTTACATTCTTACTGTGGCCTCGCTATTGATGAATTCTTAATGTCCTAACAGAGTGAAGTATTCAATATTCAGCTCTAGTGCTCTGTCTTGGACTCCATGCAACTGTGCCAAACTTAGCTTGGCCCCCTCTAGGACTCTTACTTATCATTGAATAGCCAGACTTCTGAGGGTCTCTAAGAATCATATTTATGTGTTATGACTGAACTTGTAGGAGGACTGATTTAAATTCTGCTGGTCAAGGTGAAAAGAGCTTTATGCAGTCTTGGTCTTTATAAGCTTACATGATCAAGAGCAAAATGGTCAATTTTATAAAAATAAAGGAGAACTTTATACTTTGTGTTCTGTCTCTGATTTAGTTTTCAGTCACAGGTGATAAACATGAATTGTAGTCTGATTCAGTTCTCATTGGACTTGGCGGCAGACTAAGGAGAAAACACACAAGAATAACAGGAACATGCCAATAATTCCTGTTAGATACCAAAGTGTATGCTTTAACAGGTTAAAAGAATTAAAATCTTTCAAAACATTAAGCAGTTGAGCTAAATGAACAGGATTAACTATAGGGACTTCGACTTTCTGGATATCATGGATTTCAAGACTATTCAAGACTAATATTTGCATGATGCCATATCCCTAAAAGGTGAGCTTTTATTTGAGTCCAATTCCATTGACCACTGTTATAGCGAGCTTGAGTAATACAAACATAAGTAAATTCTACATGACATCATAGTTGCTGGTGAAATTTTACTGCTTCTAATTGTTTCCCAAGGCTTATTACTACATATTCTAAAGCATTTAACTTTGCTTATAATTTAGCATCTATATATTCTTGAGCATTAAGGGCAATTGAAGTATTGCGAGCTAGGGTGTTGATAAAATAAGCATCTGAATAGATCCTTATTTTGAAATTCCTCCAATTTCACATTAGTGCTGTTAAGACAATAAGGAATGGAAGGATAACATTGTGAAGCTACTCGTGAGTTTTTAGGAAAACCTCATTTTGTGATACTCTGAATGTATTTAAAAGAATTCCATGGACCAGTTAATTTAGCGACCTTGCCTCCTACATAGGATGTTTGAATATTAAATTGTGATATTGTGGCATAACTGGGATTTTTTATGCATCTATAAGATTTCAATCAGGTCTTTTAACATTACTTTAATTAATGTTCAATTAAAGTCATCATGCCCTAATGCCCAACTTTTCCACTCTACCTAGTAGCCTCTAATGCCATTATCTCATGAAGTATGACTCTACATTACCACATTTGCTTCTTTTTCTGTTTTAATAACTATTTAACCAATTTATATTAAATTTCAATTTTAAAGGACAATGTGGTTTCTCCTTTCCTTATTTAACCCTGACTGAAGAATTATGATGTGGAGAGTTAGCTATTTTCTGAGTGTTGGCAATTGGAAGGAGAGCTGAGAGAAAGGAGGTTGTTGTTATAGTATGCTTGTTCTACAGGTTGACATTAGGTTTAAGCAGTTGACAACTTTTTCCCAGTGATAGTGTTACTCTATGTATACCTGTGGATCTGTGTCACTTATTAATTATGAGTAAATACAACTCTTTTAATTCTTGAAGAATAGCAAATAAATATGCCCTCAACAAAAAGGAACCTTGCCGTGTGAGTAAGAACCTAAGAAATGTTCAAATAGTTACCCTTCTTCCTCATTTTCTGTCATGATCAATGTCACTATAGGTTCCTCAGTAGTCTGAGACACACTCAGGTATCAGTGTCAATATTCATCTTTCTTTAGAAATGCTGCACAAAATTCCTAAGGTAGAAAACTGGAATTTCTATTTTAGTCATCATAATAAGGACTTTGTGACATGTAAAAATCATTTAAAGCACAATTATTTTATTATTACTTCTTTTGTTTACAAAGCCAAATTCATTGTAAGATATGGAACTCAGTCTATGGGTAATACATATGTCACCCACTACCAGAGTAAAAGCTGGGATTTCTGGAAAGCTTTTTGGTAAGCAATTCCCTCTTCTTTTAACATTAAGCAAAATTTCCTACCAACTCACAGACTATGAACTTTTTCTTTTTAAAGGAAAGGTGCAGGCAGGAATGAAGGTGGGTATGCAAGCAGGCAGGAAGAGAGAGGAAGAAAAACTCTTTTACTTTTATTTTTATTCAGGTGTTCATCTTGATGTTCCACCCCAGCCTGGGTACACCATTCCCAGGTCCTTGGGTTATACATGGACTTCACTTGGCTGGAATCAACAGAGCTAACGCTTAAGGTACCAGGACGCATCTGACTAATATTTTTGAATATCTAACTGTGCTTTAAACTGCATGCCAAAGAGAAGAATTTATTATCTCTGTAAACGATACAGGAAAGTTCTGTGAATTATTTTTTCTGATCTTTTCTGTTTGAGCAAAATTTAAAAAATTGAAAAAGATGTCAACTTTTGAAGATGAAATGTGTTCTCTGCTGCAAGCTGTTTTTGCAGAATAAGTTATATGCAGTCCACAGAAATGTTTTTCTTTAGAATCTAATTCTTTTTGATAGAGTAAGGAAGTTAGTTGTTGGCCAAAGAAGAAGTTTTATAAATATGGTCCTCAAATCTTCATAAAGTCAAGTAAAAAGAAAAAGTAAGACATTGAAGTTTTGAATGGATAATGCAATGGATCTGAGGGAAATAAACAATGGAGAATCAATGCTTCTCTGATTGATAAATTGGAGTTCTAACTGCTGGAGTGTTCATTGTTAGGGGCTTGGAATTCAAATCACTGAAATGATTACTTTTTTCAAAGGGACCCTCTAAGGGTATCAATAGTGGACTAACTGTAGTTCAAATAAATCAATGAATTATGCAAATTCAGATTCATTTTATAAAGGAGTTTTAAACAGCTTTGAAATATTATATTGGCACAAAATGTTAGAAATTAGGGGTGGATATTATAACCATTTGTTACTCACACTTTCCCTTTATCCATGCTCTAAGGACATATGTCCTATTCTGTTCCTACTCTGTAGTTTTCATGGCTTATTTTGTAGAACTAAGACAGTAGAGGATAACTGAAACAGTGTGTTTGTCATTTGTTATATAATTCTTGTATCACTTTACCAAAAGATTTCTTTTTTGAGTAGCGTATTTGTTTGCTGTTGGTCTTACAATGATGAAGGTGGCATCTATATCCTCAGCAATTCACCAGGCATAGAGCCTACTTTTGATGAGGATCTCTGGGGTTTGGCAGAAGAGTTCAAGAAAGGAGCCTTGGACACTAAAGTGTAGTCTTATATGTTTATTAGAGAAAAAGAAGGAAAAAGTTATCAAAAGCAGAAGACAGTTTCACCTGGGCAGAAAGGACTTCACTGTAGATGGAGACTGGTTAGATTTATACTATTGGGGGAAATCTTCTGAGTGGACAACCATTCCCATGTCTATAATTAGTAAGGAAATAGAATTCAGGAGGAAGATTGAAGGGAAAAGTAATGGTGGCATTTTTCAGGAAGTTCTCTGAGTCTGTAAAGTAGCCTCCGGCTTTCTGGTAGTGTTAGCAAACTTGTTTGGGGGAAACATTAAACGATGAAGGGATTGCATGAATTTTCCCAGAGGTTTAAAAGGATTAGCTTTTGCCTCTTGTGCTCAGGAAACTGCCTGGTAGGTGTGGCTGAGGGCATTCCAAGGACCACCATAACCTTTGTTGGAAGCTCTTGGTCTAAACAGAAAACTTAAAGAATGCTGATGTTGGGAACCATTTCTCCCTACACTTTAATCTATAAAATTTTATTATTATATTGGTTTTAATTTCCTGATCATATTTTATTGAAACAAAAGTGTTTTGGGGTTTTTGAACCCCCTCAACAGACTGTGCCCAGCACAACTCAATAGCCCTTTGTGTCCCATGCTTCATGCAGGCCTGGTTTATTAAAAATGGAAATTTATTGTCAAAAAATATGAAAGCAAAGGGTATTATACTGTTGAAACTTGTACCTGTGGTTTTCTATCCTTAAAGGGATAACTAGAGTTAATACCTTTCTCTGCAATGATTTTGACATCCTTTCTTTATTCTTTGTATAAGCATTTGTAGCTATAAATTACTATCTTGAAATTCCCTTTGCAGTCACCCAGGTATTTTGACTTGTTGTATTTCAATCAATTTGTTTTGAAATATGTTTTGATTTACTTTTAGTTTCTTCTTTGACATACTGATTTATCTGGCTGAATTTTTCCAACGGTAGTGAATTTTCACTCAAGTTCACACACTTGTAGATTTTCCAGTTTTTCTCCTGTTTTGATTTTTAAGTTTCCCAGTACTGTGGTATTGAAAGGTACAATTTTAATATTTTTATTTGTGAAAATGCTTGTTTTATGACTTATTCTGCACACTCTCTCAGAGAAGCTTTCATGTTGCTGGAGAAGAGTATTCAGTCTTCTGATGCATATGTATTGTTAGGACCATTTGGCCCACATTTAGCGTTTCCTTGGTGATTACTGCCTGGAAGATGTACCTATTGTTCAAAGTCATTTTTAAGTCCTTTCTTCAATGAGACTTGTTTTCGGATCTGTTCATTGATCTGTATTTTTCAACTAGTGTATTCGATGCATTTGCATATAAGATAATACTTGATTGGCAGATCTATATTGCTGACATTTGAGCTGCTGTTTTCAGACTCTGTTGCTCTTTTCCTGGTGTTTTTATTTTGCAATTTCCTCTGGACGATTTTAGCTGTTGATTCCTTACCAATAACCATACCAATTAACTGGGCCATTCAATGATATTATTTTATGACTAAGTGCCATATCATTTTTATATGTTTATACAAACTCCAGGTTTTCCTTCTCACTCTTTTGTTTTTTGCTATATTGTGTTCTGTGATTACTTCTGTTTTTAATTACATATCATTTTTCTGAGGATTGGTGACTTTTTGTTTTTCCTCTTGTAGGATTTCTTGGAACATTTCTTGAAAGGCAGGCAGGTTTGGTGATGGAAAAGTCCATGAAATTTTCTTTTTTATTAAAAATCTTTATTTCTCCTTCATATTTCAGTGATTTTTTCAGGGTAGAATATTCTTGGCTGTTTTTTTTTCTTCTACTCTCCTGCCTTGTAAAGGTTCTGTTGAAAAGTCTGATGATAGCCTGACGGGTATGCCTTGGTAGGTTGTTTCTATTTTCTTTAGCTGTCATGAGAAAAAATTTAATCATTGTATTTTGTTACATTTATTATAATGTACCTTGGATTAGGCCTTTTTAAATTTAGAAATTTCAGTTTCTATTGACTTCTTGAAACTTCTTGATTCTTCTGTGAATGATGTGAGAAGTTCTATGCTATTAATTATATATATTCTATTCTTCCCCCATTTCCTTCTGGCACAACTACTTCTCTTATGTTATTTTTTTCTTTTCCTGTTGTCTAATATTTCTTTCAGGATTTTTGTTTTTCCTGAATCTATTTCTATGTCTTTTTCTGTGAGACTCGCTTCTGTGTCTTGTCTGCATTTATGAATTTTATTCCTCTGTGAAATTGAGTTTGTTTATGAAAATATTCACGTTTATCTTTAATATATTGACTACATTCTCTCATTTCATTTCTGCTAAGTCTTTCTTCATAGCCTCACCCTCCTTGGTGTAGCAAAATTTCAGCTTATATGTAAATAGTATGACGTGTCCTTATCTGTTATTATGTCCCAGTTCATATCAATGGGTTTAATCTCTAGGGAGCTACTGGTGTCTTTCTCTGTGCCATTCATTTTTTTTTCTTTGGGGAGGTTTAGATTTTTCATGAATTTCTTCTCTGCTTCATATTTAACATTATGGCTTATTTTTCTTCTGACTTATTCCACAAGGATGGCTGTGATACTGCCCTCAAATGTCCTCAGTGAGACTTCGGGCTATTAGAGTTTGCCAAGATTTTTAGAAAGGTTCTTACACTCTCACCTAGTCCTGATCCTGAGTCTCAGTGGACTGTACAGCCCAAGACGTCTATGGAGGCAGGGCCTTTGCAACTGGCTCCACATTCTCCGTAACTCACTGGGTCCAAGTTAGTGTGTTTCAACTATTACAAAATATTTAATAAAACTTTGAATTTGTGATAATGCAATTTTAGGGCCAACATCCTGTCTTCATTCTCTTCTTACTTTTATTGGAAGAATTCAATCATAAAATAAGAAATAAAAGTGTCCAGTGATGAATCATAGAGGTCATTTTTCCCCTTTCATGATTGCTGCTAAATATTGCCATCAGGGCTGCCTGAACTTCTGGGCAGATGAATCTTGTGGCTGGTTAGTTAATTCCTTTTAATCTTGGAAATTAAGAATTCTTATAATTTTGCTTTCCTCCAAATCTATTTCTAGATCTCAGAGGGATTGTCCACAAGAACAGGAAGTTAATCTCTCCAAATACTTCCCTAAACATTGAAAGTTTTTATTAATGTAATGATTATAATCAGGATGTGATGAGGGGAGTAAATATATTATACAACTTAAGATTTCCTGTGAAAGGCTCTGAGTTAAGTTATGTAGCTTTCAAATTTTCTTCTGCATAATCACCTCCAAGTTGAAGGCGAATGTATTATTATTTCACAGTTGAGAATAAGAGTACAAGAGTTTAGATCCATGTGGAGTGGTATTTACTCATGAAAAGGAAGGAAGTATGGATACACCATAACATGGAGCCCAACAGGATGATCCATGAGTGGGAACACATGTTTTGATTTTGTTCATGTGAATGTCCAGTGCAGGTAATTCCGTGGAGAGTGCAAGTCAGAGTTTGTGGGGAGCTTAGGGGTAACAGCTAAAGAGCATGTTCTATTCTTGGATGACAAGAGAGTTGACCTAACAGCCAATGAACACATGGAATACAGCAGAACTTTTACTCTTATCATGGCTATCTAAGATTACTGCATTTTTATTATCTTCTACCATATCCTTGGATTTCAAAAAGGGTTTCTGAATACTTTTGGATTTGAACAGAGGGATACTATGCATGGCAAACTTGACACATCAAACTATATTTTCTCATTTCAAGTTACTCCAGGCATTGGAGAACATAGAGATTTCTCAGAAATATAGTGTATCCATGAGTAATTCCATTCCTAGTTAGCTACCAAATTTCAAATTAGGAAACATATTTCACCCCCTTGTTTATAGAAGCACAATTTCTCATTTTCTTTATACAATTTCTCATTTACTTAACATGATCCACTCCATTTCCATCCAGATGGTTGCATAGAATTAAGAATGTCAAGACATGGAAGCAACTTAAATACCATTCAACAGATGGCTGGATAAAGAAGCTGTTTATATAATGTATGTATATATACGCATATAATTTTTCAATGGAATTCTACGTAGCTACTAAAGAAGATTAAATGTTGCCCTTTGCAACCATCCGGATAGAAATGGAGTGGATCATGCTAAGTAAAGAAGACATAAAGAAAATGAGAAACACAGAATGATATCACTTACCTGTGGAATATAATGAAACAAAGCAAAAAACTGAAATGCCCCCCAAAATTTAGAGGAGACTGGACTTGGTCTACCTGAGAGAGGGAAGGAAAGAGGCAATAAGAAGGTGGCAAAGGGTATTAGAACTCTGATGATGGGTGTGGTGTGACATACATACAGACTGAGGTGCGATTTCAATATTCTAAAACACAGGGCAATTTGAAATATAAAACAATTTAGAAAATATTGTATTAAGTCTTGTTAAGTGCAAATCCATAGAGCGTGCAGGTCAGGAGTTATTTTAACAAGTTATAATAGTATGAGCTTTGTGCATTTATAATATCTTCACAACCATTTTTAATTATTTCTTTAGCCATTAGTTTTTTATTTTAAAATTATTTTACCAAAGGAACATTGCATCGTTTAACATTACATATATATATATGTAAGGTGTGTATCATTGTAAATCAGCATCTGTATACAATATATTAAGCTCACCGCCTCCATTTCGGTTCCTCACTATACAGTGATTCCCCTCTACCCAGTTTTATTCCAATTACTTCTACCTCCTGTAATCATGTCCTTGTGTAGATTGGTCTTTGATTGTGTCCTTATCCTAGTGACTTGTACCAACCAACAAAACATGAAACATATAATATGTTATTTCTTAAAGTAGAAACATATTCTCTACTATCATATTCCTGTGTATTTTTTCTCTGTCACTTGTGTGGTCAGTGGAAGCACTACCATGTGTTAGTTTACCAATGAGTAGGCCATGTGACAATGAAATGACAAAAAGATATGCACATTATTCCATGAAGAACTGTATCATTTTGAGTGCTACAGAAGGGGATTACAAAAGTTTTCCCTTCAAGGCACTGCAACCCTTTTGATATCATTGTCAGAATGATATCATGTCTGATTTGAAAAAATGTAACATGATTTAAATAGGTGTATAAGAGCAAATAGTTTTCTAGCTTATCAACTACTTCAATAAAAACTGTCATTGAGGTAACAGAAAAGTCCCTTAAAACATTAAATTTGAAAGTATCTCTTAGAGACAAACTTTAAATGAGAAATGAGAGATTCTAGTAGAAGATGAATTCTTCCAAATTTATATAGTTAATATTCCACACTTGCAGATGTGAATGTTAAAAAATCACATACTATATAGATATTGATTTTATATTGCAATATTTGGAATTGTGCGATAGAAGCAAATTCTACAGATAGGCTTCTTCTGGGAAAATAAAGGGTTCACACCTTTGGAAATAAGTGAATTTTTCTCGGTTCATACTAGGAAGTCCATAGAGATTGGAAAACATGGACCAATTGTGCTAATTATTACTTCAGTGTATTTATCCCTCAAGGCCATACTAGATCAATAATTAGTGATCAGCCCTTCAGGATTATGATAGTTTGTCTTCATACCCGTGCCTCTCCTTCCATGGACATCATCTGCATAAAGAGATCCATGCCTGAATTTAATGTCTTAAGCATCTTGAGGACAGAGACTCAGCTCTCATCACTCACCAAAAAAGAGGCAGCAGTGGATCCATACTTCAATCAGAGGATCCAAACTCTCATCAGAGACCCAAAGCAGACAAGTGAGTTTCAGGGAAATGAAGGATTGAGAAGGGAATTCAATTAATACTATAATTAAGACAGGTGTGACAACTGAGTGAGAGGGCTAGATGGTGTGTAGAGCACCATATCAGACAACTACTGAGTTTATTATTTATCTGTGGTGGATTTAAGAACTTTAATTAAGATCTGTTTTCCTCCTCCACCATTTCTAGTTTACATAGGCATTGTCCACATCATCAGGAAGTGGATCTCTATAAACTCCTTCCTAAAATTTCTACAATGGTTATGATGTGATTGTTATGATAATGATGTTATGATTTTCTTGTGACAGGCTCTGATTGATACAGTATGTAGCTTTTAACTTATTTATACCAATTTGATTGAAGGAGCATTACATCATAAAATTATACAGGCTGAACATGTGCATCATAGGAAATTCACATTATATATGCTAGATTAAGTTAACCATAATTTCAGTTCTTTCTTCACTATACAATAGAAACCTTATTAGTTTTCATTTGCATAACCACCTCTGAGATATATGTACATGCATTACCTATTTTTACTGTTGAGGAACTGATAAGAACACTGTGTTCATATTAATCCATTTCTTTTATCACATCCTTGTACAAAAACAGTTATGATGTCAGTTTGAGATCTCAACAACAAGGCACAGTTTTCCTTTAATGGTGCTCTACCTTCTCCACCTATCTTTTCCTTCGTGATCACATCAGCTAGAAGATCTGAAGCAAAGCCACTGAGAGTCATTTATTATTGTTTCCCCAGTATTGTCAGGATAGTTTCCATGGTATCAAAAACTAATGTAAATATTCATATTTGTGATTTGTATTTAATATTGATTAAGTCTCACTAGCTCAGAGGAACATATTATAGTCTCCGTGTCTTCCGCACACTGGGGCTCTTGTTTTTGTGATTTTTTTTCTTTTGGCGTTGTCTATGATCAAAAATGAAGAGAAAATTTAAATATTTACTAATACTTCTTCACAGAATGACAAGTCAATCTAAACATGGGGAGGAGATTGTGAGATCCTCTGATCTGTAGCAAAGTTATGAAGAAGTCATGGGTAACATGAGGACCTAATATTTGAGACTAGCATCTGTGTGAGGGCCTGTATTCTAAATTGTAGAAATTGACACCCTAGAAAGATAGTGTCAAGATTCAGTTAAATTGCATGATAGCTGTCTGGTGTTTTACAGAACTGAATTATTTGTGGGGAAACCTACTTTTTTGTCACCAGAAATGTTATAAGAAAAGTGTTTTGTGCAAACTTTAAGAAGACACAACAGAAGTCAAAAACTAGGTAGTTTTTCTATCAATCTTCAAGTATAAATTCAATTTTCATGTATTTATTGATTGGTTCTCTGTGTCCAGTGGTATGCTTATTTTATTTCTTTCACTTATTTCCAGTTTTCTTCTTTATTTCCTTATTGATATATTTACATTTTTGTCCCTGGATATACTTCTCTATCTTGTTCTTTTTTATACATGCTTATCTCTTGTAAGTCACAAATCAATATAATCAGTTTTATGGACATGCACTATGAAATTGTTTTAAATATGAATTATATATCCTGTCCTTAAATATTTTTTCATTAGGTGCATTCTAGTGAAGTAGCAATTCAGCACAGTTCACATACATCTCAAGAACCTGTCTTCATGTTCCAGAACTGGAGGGTGGGGCAACTGAGATGAACAAGTAAATAAAATAAATTATTCTTCCTCCTCTCTTTTCTTGCCTCTTGCCTCTGCTTGCTTATATTCATGCCTTCATCTTTAAAAATAATTTTTCATTGATAGTTTCTATATGTCCAGTTCATTCATAGGTTGTTCTAAGTATAATAATATAGATCTGTAGTATTATTGTGGTGAAGGCATGAACAACATAAATACAAGTGATATATAAAAGTTATTCCTTTTCATAGACAGATAGAGGAGTTATCATGGTGTACTCACCACCCTTTTTTTTACTATTCTCTTTCTCTTTCCTAAGATCACTCTTAAATGTGGATCCAGCAAATGGATCTATATCACTATACAGTGTACACTCTTTACCCTGAGAATCCACAGGGCTGAAACCTGGTCAGTGACAGTCACAAAGTGAATGCGTATCTCAACAATTGGATGGAAAAAGAAATAAGAAAGAGTGCCAAGAATATTGTGTGTAGCACAACCCAGATATATTGCCAATGCGTACAATTCTCTAGGGTGATTTCTGTACTGATGAGATGCTTAAATGCAAGATGAAGACACACTAATGAAGACTTGATTATTTTTACATGCTCTCCTTTATTTTTCCAAAGCTGTCTCTGCAGTGTGAATCCACACAATTTAACAGAAGATGTGGAATTCTTCCTCCAGGGACTCTCCAGTGAACCAGAATTACAGCCGTTAATATTTTGCCTGTTTCTCTTCATGTATTTGGTCACCATTATGGGGAATCTACTCATAATCCTGCTTGTCAGCTCTGACTATCATCTACACAACTCCATGTACTTCTTACTCTCCATCCTGTCTTTGACTGACATTTTTTTTACCTCTAGCATAGTTCCAAAAGTGATTTTAGACATTCAGTCTCATAGCAGGAACATCTCTTATGCAGGTTGCTTTATTCAGTTGTCTCTTATTTATCTTTTTGCATGTTTAGACAGTGTACTCCTTACTGTGATGGCTTATGACAGGTTTGTAGCAATTTGTCACCCCCTGTACTACCCAGTCATCATGAACCCCCGCCTGTGTAGCCAGCTGGTTCTGGTGTCTTTTTTGATAAGCCTCTTGGACTCCCAGTTCCACTGCTTGATAATGTTACAACTTACCTTTTGCAGAAATGTAGATATTCCTACATTCTTCTGTGACCCTCCTCAACTCCTTAAACTTGCCTGTGGAAATACTTCCACCCAAAACATATTATTGCATTTTATTGCTGTCATCTATGGTGCTATTGAAATCTCTGGAATACTTTTCTCTTATATACGAATTCTCTCCTCAATTTTGAGAATTCCTTCTTCAGGTGGGATGTACAAGGCTTTCTCCACCTGTGGCTCTCACCTGTCAGTAGTTTGCTTATTTTATGGAACATCCATGGGTGTATATTTCAATCCATCTGTCTCACAATTTCCCAGGAAGGATTCAGGGGCCTCAGTGATGTACACAGTTGTTGTTCCCATGTTGAACCCCTTCATCTACAGTCTGAGGAACAGGGACATCAAGAGGGCCTTGCAGAAACTCCTCAAAAGA
The DNA here is from genome assembly GCA_004363575.1 of Solenodon paradoxus. Classification (NCBI taxonomy): domain Eukaryota; kingdom Metazoa; phylum Chordata; class Mammalia; order Eulipotyphla; family Solenodontidae; genus Solenodon; species Solenodon paradoxus. Next base: position 15,253 of record RJWH01010420.1, read on the forward strand.
ACAATAATCTCAACTTTTCATCAAATTTTCTGTTCAAGGATTAGAAATGACTGATTTTGGAATACCCTGGTGGAGTAGCAGTTATGCCCACAGCTTCCCAATAAGCAACTTCCACATGTATCCCAAGGACCTATTCCCAGTAGTTTATTTTTGTTTCCCTTGATGCTAGACTTGAATCCACAAAGATATCTATAATGCTAATATCATGGAATATCTTTCCTGTGCTGTCTTCCAAGAATTTTATTGTTTCCAGTCTTATGTCCAAGTCTCTAGTCCATTTTGAGGTAATTTTTGTGAACTGTGTAGAGAGTGATTTAGCTTCATTCTTTTGAATGTGACTGTACAATTTTCACACCATTTATTGAAGAGATTGCACCTTTCTTTTAAAAATGAATGAATGTACTACTACACATTTGGAGTTGAGAAATGACATTTTGCACAAGTAATTTTTGTTGATTAATACTGCTTGACTTGCTTAATATAGAATGCTTATAATGGAATATTTGAAATAGGTTTTAGATAGTTTTCTGGAGTCCTGCATGCGTCTAAATCACTGCAAAATTGAAATATCTCATACCTATGGTATTTCTGTAATTTTCAACGATGCAGTTTTACTACAAAAGGCACAATTCTCCCCCATATGTATACATATACATATATATGTAATTAAATATATTTTATGATATTTGTGTATAAAAAATTCTCATGTCTGCCCTAAGTAATGGAATTTCTTATGATATATAAAAATTCTTATACCTCAGTTTTGCCATCAGTTATTGAGGTTTAATTTGACTAGGAGTAAAATGATCCTGTAGAATTTTGAATAAATAACAGGGTTGTCTAATTTGCAACAAAATTGCAGACATGCATTTTATCAGAACATTCAAATGTGAAATGTGACTCGTGTTCTTTACTGTTGATCATCAGATCCTGGGCATCATAACATGTTCAGAGTTCATAATTGAGCATTTGTTTCATGAGGCCAATGTTATTAGTCTCAAAATCTTCAGAATATATTTCAGCATGTCAGCTCCTTCTACATTCTAATTGTGACATTTGTGCTGTTATTGAACTTACTGATCTTGTGCTCTGCTCAAAATTTACCTACCCATGGAAACATTACGTTGTGGCACTATCTTGACAATATGGGGGTCTTGGAATCTTGAACTGCTTGTAACATATTCCGTCTGAATTATTTTCAGGGTCTTCCATTTGACATCAGTGTATGTCAACTCTTCCCTAATGACCACTATTTCCCCTTATACCCATTAGCCTCTGATAGGTTTGTTACTTCCTATAGTGATATCTGTGATACGTGTTTTGTCTTTGGTGTATTTCATTTTCAATAAATATACAATATGTATTAAATTACATTCATTAAAATAAAGTGTGATTTTGCCTTCATTGAACTCCATCTATTGTTAAAGTTTACATTAATAATAGGTCTATGTTGTGAGTTCAAAGGTGACTGAAATGATATTTCTTGGTCTGGTTTCATCTTATTTTGAAGTTGGTGGTATCTTTATTCCAGTCATTGCATGGTTTTAAATTGCCTGTGGATCTCTAATTCATCCAATTCTTT
>RJWH01010421.1:0-16830 GCA_004363575.1 Solenodon paradoxus
ACAAAGAAGTTGATCAATCTTCGGTGCCTTGTGGAGTTCCGCAGGTAGCTTAAGAATGCTACTGTGTGGGGTATGTTCTACCACCTGGAAGATACTCTCAGCACGCAGGAGGGATTGCTTTTAGAACATCTGCTCTGTCCTAGATCTTGCATTAGAGGCACAAGTTTGCTTTGCACCTGTTTGGAAACATTCAGAGCTAGCATTCCCATTTGTTACTCGAATTGCTTCTAGAATGGGACTATTGCCAACAAAAGTCAGCGGAGTGCCACCTGATCATGTGCACCAAGAATGCTGTACTTGTTTACAGTGGAAATGGTCTTGCGTAATTGAATGAGACTCACACATTCTTCCAGAAATTCTTATTTTCTTGAGGGAACTTTGGTTTTTGCAAGAAACCTGTGGTGATTATCTGGTCAAGAAAGATGTCCTTCTATAATAGAAACAGCCATCATCTAATCTCTCTGTTCTGTAGGTTTAGATTCTGTACAGTAGTCCCCTTCATCTGTGGTTTTTATTTTCCATAGTTTCAGTTACTAGCAGTCAAACTCAGTCCAAACATATTATGTGCAGTAAAGATTTTCAAGAGAGAGCAAACGAGCACACACACTCACGTAACTTTTATTACAGTGTGTTCCTATAGCTTCTGTTTTATAACTAGTTACTGCTGTTAATATCTTACTGTGACAAATTTATAAATTAATTTTATAATACGTATGTATGTATAGGAAAAAGCATAGTATATACGGGGTTCCATTCTGTGCATGGTTTCAGGTATCCACTGAAGGTCATAGAACATATCCCTTTAAATAAGGGGGTGCAACTGTGTATCATTTCTTGCTTAGTCACATAAGACCTTAATGTATTCTAAAGTATTATAATGTAAAATAATATGTTCTCACATATTCTAACAATATGATGGAACAAATAATTAGTCAATTAAAAGCAAATGCTTAGTATGAGTGATAGTAATTGCTCCTGTCTATTGAGTGTTAATTCGCCTCACACTGTACTGACTGCTTTAGTGCTCAGGCTTACTGGATCCTCGCTATTTAAGTGAGGTCATGAACGTGAATCACCATAGTTTATAGTCTACAGAGGACGGACCTGAGTCATGGGGCTAGGAGGGATCACAGAGGGGTCTCAGTTTCAGAGGGGACCCCTGAAAGGGGCAAATGATTTCCCTGGAGTCACTCAGCAAGTGAGTGGAAAGGTTGGGATTAGAATACAGGTTTCCTGGTTCCCAGTCCCCTTTTCCACTTTCTCACACTTCCATTTCTGTCCCAGTTTCTTGAGGGCACAGGAAGTCTACCTTTCAAAGCAGTCATAATCTCCATCTTCCTCTGAATCTGTGTCTAGAGTGTTGTCCGATTCTTTCTCTCCTGTGTTGCTCTTATCTGGTTTTGATCCTCAGACTCAGGCCTGCCATTCTTCCCACCCACACTGCTACGGTACTTCCTGCCTGTTCTTGTTTGTTTTTATTATAAAAACCTCTCTTGAGATATAAATCAGGTACCATACAAGCTACCCACAGTCAATTTTCAAACATTTTCATTACCTCACAAAGAAGCCCCAAACTCTTTAGCTCTTATGTCACTATCCTTTCATGCTCCCCACAACCCTAAGCAGCCACCAGTCTTTTTCTCTATAGATTCCCTATTCTGGACTTTCATATACATGGAATCACAGAGTATGTGGACTTTTGTGACTGGCTTCTTTGCTCAGCATAATGTTTCCAAGGTTCATTCATGTTGTAGCCCATCAGTATATCATTCCTTTCTTGGACCGAATGGTGTTCTATTGTATGGCTAGATCATATTTATTTCTCTTCCATTCAGTGCTTGACATTTGGGTCATTTCCATTTGAGGGATATTAAGAACTAGCTTGCCCCTTAGGTGTCTTCTACATAGTACTCTCAGATGAGTTTTCCTAAAGTGATGCATGTATCATGTCACACCTCTGTTTCAAAGTTGTCACTAATTTCCTGTTGCCTCTAGGACATTGATTACCTGAGTTTGGATTTTGCTGTGGGAAGGGTGTAGCCTGAAGTGGGCACTTTCCTGAGCTCATGTACTTGTCCTGACTCTCTTCGGAGTTACACAATGCAAAATATCTTATGGTTTATGTGGATGCAGACACTGTTCTTCAATTGCCCTGTTTCCCATTGTCTTGCCTTAATTCTGTTCCTCGTACTTGAAATGACTTTCCGCTTTCTGGCTGACTAAATTAGGACCTTCCAAACCCTGCTGGAATCTAAAGCCTCCCCAGATTGCTGCATTCTTCTTAGAGGTTCCCCTTCATTTACATCACCCAAGACCCTCACCTCTGCACTGTCCATTTGGCTCTCAGAACAGACTGTTGCATATTCAGAGGGACATACTTCTCTGTGTACCTCATTTTCCTTACTGAACTGGGGACCTCTTAAGGAATCAAGTAGGACTCATAATCATGGCCACTACTATAATAATCATACCAATCATTTATTTGAGACATTGGTATTTTTATTCATTAACTAACAAAAGCAAATCGTCAACACAGATGCTATTATCCCAATTTTATTGAGGAAGAAACAGACTCTGAAAGTCTAAGCAACTTATGTCCGGTGACTCAGTTGTAAGTGACAAAACTCAGGTCCTCCTGATACCAAAGTTTGTAATTCCACAAGACAACACCTTTCTCTCTTCCTCCCCCACCTCTTCTTCCTCCTCCTCCTCCCTTGTCATCGGGTATTATTACTCCCATTTTGCAGATGAGAAAAGTCAGGCTCAGACAAATTAGGTGGCTGCTGCAGGGTCATAGTCTTAGTAAGTGATGAAGCAGGGAATTTAAAATTAGACCTTCTGTCTCTAAGCACATTAAAAAAATCCCCAACTGTACCATGATATTAGTGTATGTTGGGGCCTTGGTGAGTTTTTGATGATGGTAATTATCATGTTATAAAACAGTAGGGAGGAGAAGAGACATATACATAAACAACTAGAAGAACTATAAGATTCAGTATTGGGGTGAAGATTATAAATGCCATAGACATTTGAGAGGGAAAAGTTAATGACAACCTCATAGATGAGGAAATACTATTGGGAAGACTGGAAGGATAGATAGAGTTTAGATAGGCAGAGAGGAGAGCATCAAAGAGAGGAATAGAACGGAAGAGACGTGAATCTTCCTGTGGGGCCATTTTCCCAGACCAGTTCTCTGCATTGACCCAAATTTTCTTACAGCCTGTACACTTACCACCATTGTGACAACAGTTATAAAGAAACACATAGTTGCATAATATGGAAGAGGATAAGTGACTTCGTAATATGCTTATATTACCCAAAGGGGTAGGCAAGACCATGATACATTTGGATGATGTCTATCACAATTATTTCAAATTCTATTTTAAATAAACCTGTTTTGTCAAATAAAACAACATTTTCAATGGCTGTAATTTGTGGGAGAGTTCCCAAAGCAACTTTGCTGCATGGAAAGTATGAACCATGCACAGAAGTAGTTATAGCATACTCATGGCTATTACAAGTCAGCCCTTCTCACTGGGCCATCGACCATAAGCAATGGCCATGGCCTGCCTAAGTTTGTTCTCTCTTTCCTTGCTTTGGTTTTGTGTCCTGAAATGTGTAGACAGCACAAGCTTGAAATGTTGAATTGACTCAAGTTCGGAAGAATCCAGTGTGATAAGAGAACTTAGTTTTCTACAATACCTTGACTGCGTTCTCCAGGAAGATCCCCACACCAGCAGACCACAAGGAAGGAAGGCAGGTCACGGTAGATACCTGGGCCTCTAACAGGAAGAACCTAGCAGGGTTGGAAGCTTACTGTTGCTTTAGGCTCTGCCTTGTTTTTCCTTGAAAAGTCTTTCACTGTCCTCAGAAAAATCCAGTTTTAAACTCTATTTGGAAATCTGAAGAATTTCTCCTTTTCTAGAGACTTCTTTTTCTGACTGCTGTTGTCTCCTCATCTTCTGAAAATGTTATGTAGCACAGTGTATCAGCGTTGTTTCAGGAGGCACATCTGCTGGTTTGCTTAGATAATTAAGCCCATTTAAAAATCTTCATTTAATTTCATTCACTACACATTTAAAGAGAATAGATTGGGGTCTGAATGTATTTATTTTCCATTGCAAAAATATTTTTATTTATTTCCTTTGAAGATAGTATGCTTCCTCAAATTATAATTTTTCCTCTTAAGTGTAATAGCTTTTTCAGTTCTCTTGAAAGGCTAAGTTATATCCAATCCATTGAATATTCTCTTTCAAAATTTTCAACCTGTTTCTCACTTACAAATATGATACTGTGTCTGATTAAAAACACACATAATAGAATATGTTCAAAGCAGATGCTCTAGTTGAAATAGCAGTAAAATAAATCACATGGGTTTTTAGGTATTTACAGCAGACTATTCAATAGCTTTTGGCTTCAAGGATGATTAAAAAGTACATTTATTGATTTCTGACCAAACCACAATATTAATAACCTCTGGAGGCCTAGTGGACTATTGGCTTCTTGTCAGAGAGGCTTTGAGGAGACGATGGCCTTTGGTACCCATGCCAGCTTTTCAACAGAGGTCATAGTTGGGTCTCTGAACCCAGGGCATTTATAATTTAAGAGCAAAATTGCCCCAATCCTGATGGATTTGTTCAGTTTGAAGTACATTGACCATATTTCTTTGAGACAAAAACAGGACGTTGGCATGGCAAAAACTGGACAGCGTTATGCGATGGCAACTAAGGGGGTGGGATAAGGTGGAGCAATCCGAGCAGGAGCAGAGTAGCCAGGCCAGCTACAAGTAAGGACTATGTGATCCTGTATACGATCCCTATCAGTGATCACATAGTAATGACATGTGGTCCATCGGGACTTCATACAAATGGCCAGGGCTTGTACAGGGAATTTTGACACCTTAAGCAAAAACCAAATTTGGCTCCACTCTAAGCCCCGCTCTCAATGTCCTGTCTAAAACACATGCCGCTTTAACCATCCCAGTGCCAGAAATGCCCAGTAACCCGCACAGGACCAGATATGACCCCCATAGTATTTACCTGTGGCTGGACTATGTTGTGGTTATCTGCTCCCTTTGAAGAAACAGGCTATGCAGAGTGGGGGGAATCCTATTCCTGGAGCTCCTGTTGCCTCACAAGAGACAGGAACAGCAGTAGAGGCCACAGCCTGCTGCAGTCAGTACCAGCAAGGGCCATCTTTAACACAGGACAAAAGGTGTGGGTTTGGGGCCTCCTCAACAGACTAGACCTGGGGAAACTCAACTACCACATTTGCCCTGCATTAAAGATGGCCCTGGTTTATTAAAAATGAGGCAGAATTGGCATTATATTAAAATGATGGGGCAGGTGGAAAATATGAAAAAAAAAAAAAGTATTGTCCCATTCAAAATGGTATGTATGATCAACCTAATTTGAAGGGGGCATGAGTCAGGTTTGGGAATTGGGCAACCTCAGAACATCACAATCTTCAAAAGATTCCTTCTTCTAGATCATTTTGTGTATCTTCTGGACATGCTAAGTCATAGAAAGTACTTAGTTTGGCTCTCAGTTTTGTGGGAAAAGAGAAGAACGGTGATAGAGTATATTTTTTACATTTGGGCCAAGGCAGGTGGCTTACCTGTAAAGTCAGTGATCACTATTTCCTTCAGCTTGAGCAATATCTCAGCTCTAAACTGAGACTCTAGCAATACACTAATAACTTTTCGAATGCTTGGTCTCTGAGCTTCCACTTTTCAAGAAAGTGATAATTATTATAAATGCTCAAGGGTGGAAGGCTGAAGTATCATACATCCTGGAGCCCTGTCATTGGTCCTATCAGTTCATTCAGGACCAGTGACGACATCAGTATTCTGACAGCTGTCAGGCCAGTCTTGGGACTTAGGATATAGAATAATTTTTTTCTGAACCAGAAAAGAAATTCTCCATTATTGTCTGTGGTAGGCAAAGCCCCAGACAGAACCTACAATAGAACAGCTTGACAGGTTGCCATGCCTTTGTCTGAGCTTTGTTCATAAGTAAGATCTGTTCTTACCTTTTCAGGAGGTTATTTCCAACTTTCATTCTCAGAAGAGAGGCTGGGTCAGTCAGACCCAGTAAATGCATATTTACTTTATCCACTTAGCAATGTCTTTCTTCTGCAAAAGTGAAGATGCCTAGTGCCACAGGTATGCAGTGGCCAGAGGAAGCAAGGCAGTGAGCTGAGCTGAGCGCCCCAGTGGTAATCATAGGGCCTACAGTCCAGCTCCACTGATCACTACTGCGGCCTGCAGAGGTTGGCTCAGGGAAGGGTTCTGGGCAGAAAAAGAGGTCTCATAGACAGAAAGGTGGGGGTGGCCCTGCTCTGTTCAGACTCCTCTTAATTTCACCACCCCCATTCAAGCTTTAGGATTGTGTAGCGGGCTTCCTGTCACAGCCCACAGCTGGCCAGGACTCCCTGTCACTGCCCTGTTTCAAGCCCTCCTCCTCTAGTCTCTCATCTCCAGTACAGGAAAGTACAGCTTGATCTTTCTGCATGTAAACTTCTTTGTTTTTGAATGTTTATGGTGAAAAGGGATATAGAAGAGTATAAATAATATTGTAATTAAAAAATAAAATAACCCACATGTGTACCATGGAGACTGGGAAATAGAATGATCCTGCGTCTACTTAGAAGCCTGTATCTGACAAACTCGCTAAATTCTCTTCATACAGTTATAATCATTCATAAATCTTTTGTTCTGTATAATGCATCATATCATTGGCAAATGACAGTTTTACTTGTTCTTTTCCAATCCTCATGTCATCTTTTCCATTGTATTGTCTTACTGCTCAAGTTACTACCTATAATGCAATGTTGAGTCAAAGTAGGATCAGTGGACTAATTTTTTCATTTGTTCCTGATTTTAAAAGGAATACTGAGCAATATTTCACTATTGAGCTATGATGCTTCTGAAATATTTTGTATGGCTAGATTTTTATCACTTTGGTGAAATAACCACCTATAGTTAACTAGTAGGCTTTGTTGTGGACAGATACTGATTTTTATCAAATTCCTTTTCTGTATTTTTGAGATGATCATATAGCATTTTTCCTCCTCCTTTAATCTTTTAAAGCAATGCAGTTTTTAATGTTACAATACATTTAAAATTTGGAATTAAGTCCACGTGGTCATGACGTTTTCTTTTTTATGCATTCCAAGATTTTACTTGCTAATATTGTATTTAACATTTTTAGGTTTATGTTCACAAGTTAGACTAGTATGTAATTTTCCTTTCTCTATTAGTTTTGTCTATTTTTGGTGGCAAGGTTACTGTAGTCTCATAGCGTGAATTTGGAAATATTCTTTTCTTATTTGTGGAAGTGTTTGTGTAAGATTAGAATGATCTGTTTCTTGAATATTTAGCAGAACTGGCTTGTAAAACCTTCCCTTGTGTCTAGCATTTGTTTATTTTTTTAAAGTGCTGTGTACCATTCTTGAGTCAATTTATAAGCTTACAGTTTTCTAGTAACTTGAATATTTCATTGTAATTTCTAAATTTATAGGTATAAAGTTGCTCATAACATTATTATCTTATCTTAAATTTATATTCTCAGCTGCATCTATAGTATTTCCTTTTCAATTTCAATACTTTTTATTTCTCCCTCTGCTTCCTACTCCCTTTTGTTTCAAGGCTTACATTATCACCAAAGCAATACTGTTGAAACATGGTGCTAGTCATATAGTTATCTTCCACACTTACCAATCATAGGAGGACTTTGAAGGCCCTTTATATCTAACCCTAGCCTAACTTTCCATGTTTGAAAAACAACAAATTTTTTGACTCACTGATTGAAGTTCCAGCCACTCTGGAATGCAGTCCTTCTCATTCTTCATTTTCTTTCATCAGTACCTTCATTTATGCCCTGCCCACCATTTTGACCACTCTTTCCTTCATCTGCGTCCTTTGAAATACTTGTTGCTCAAGGCTCATCTCCAATTTCTACATGTTCTATTAACCTTACTGTAACTTCCCTCCGAACAGAATAGTTAGTTCCTTCTCCTGTGTCTCATCGCTTAGCACCCTAAACTTCTCCAGGGCAAGTATCATGTTCTGCTTTACATTTTATGAGTTTTTGTATGTCTGAAAGGTCTCATAATTTGTGAGCCCCTTGAGGGCAAGACCCTGTCTTATTCTTGTCTGCATTCTAAGCACCCAGCAGGGGACCACTCAGAATCTTTTAAATTCAACTAAACTGATTTAACTGAGTGGAATTGGCCAGACATTCATCCCTTGGCAAAATATAAAGTTGAAGAAGTGAATTGTAGGTCACATGTGCAGTCTGCACTAAGTGAAGATATCCGTACCGGGAAAAACTCCTCATCAACTGGCTGATGTCTGAAAGTCTATCAGTTCAGCTTCCTTTCATCTTTTTCTTTTTCTGTTTTTTAAAGGAAAGGGGCAGGCAAGAATGAAGGGGAGCAGAGGCAGGCAGGCAGGAAGAGAGAGGAGAGAGAAGCATTTGATTCATTTTATTGTTGCTTTCTAGCTGTTCCTATGACTTCAGGGACATGAACCCGAGAACCTAGGATGTATATGGACAGCGCCCAACCCCTGCTCTAACAGGGCACGCCCCTGCATCTGTCTTAATGTGTTTCCTCCGTACTAAAATATCTGCCCAGTCTGGGGAAGCAGAGGAAACCCCATCAGGCATTGACAAGTCGCCTCTCACAGTTTTCCCTGCTCACTAACAAGCGAGCGGATATTCCACATCCTTTTCTGAGAGCTGGTATATTGATGAGACACAGACAAGAAACACCTCTTAATGGAAACTCCATATGATTGCATCATCCCACTTCTGGGGAGTTACCCTAAAAACACAAAACACTAATTCACAGAGATATTTGCACTCCCCATGTTCACTGCAGCATTATTTATAGCAGACAAAATTTGTAAACTACCTAAGTGTCCAGTGTCAGATGAATGGATGAAAAAGATGTGATATATACGTAATATATATATATATAAAATATGTGACATAGATAATATATTATGTGCAAATTATAATGTAGATTATATATTATATATCATAATATAATATATAAATATATGCAATATATGTGAATAATATGCAGCCCTAAAAAGATGAAATCCTGTCATTTGCAGCAACATGACTGGAACTAGAAGGGATTATGCTAAATGAAATAATTCAGAAGGAGAAAGACAAATACTCATGATCTCACTCATGTGTGGAAAATAAAGAAACAAAGCAAATAAACAGACAAAAGAAAATGAACCCTTGAACATCAACAATAGAACTGAGGTGACCACTAGGGAAGAAGGTGGGGGTGGGAGCAAGAGGCGGTGAGTCCAGTGCACAGTGGTGAAGAACGATTGGTAATTTGGTGCTGGTTGTGGTGTGTTGTTCTATATTTAATTAACAGTAAACCTGCACATATAGTCTTGTATTACTTTGTAAGTCAAAGTTAGCTCTATAAAAATTGAAAAATTAATAAAACAGAAAAAGAAGTCTAGTTTTCAAGCTGAATAGGAAGAAACATCTCTTAGGGGGAACCAGAAAGTAGAAAGGAATGAGTAGATATGTGCATAGTTTTTATCTTTTGTTTAGTCCCTACTGTATTCCAAGTATTGTAATCTCCATGCCAGCTTAAAGGAGGTGAGTATTATTATGGTCTCCACTCTTACAGATGAAGACACTGAGGTTCAGGGAGGTTAAAAGCGACTTAGCAAAGGCCCTTCAGATTCAAAGCTACAATCTGGCAGACTATTCTTCTACCCAGTATTTCTCTTCTTTATGACCTCATCTCAAAACCTCAACCATTTATTGAGCACCTGTTTTGTGAGTATCTCTGCCTGACTCCCTGATAGCCCACAGTTAGTTTTTCAGGTAATTTTGATGGTCAAAAATAAATTCCTGTTTGCTAACTGATCTTGAAAACTGTTCTAATGAGGTGAGAATTTGTACAACTGCTAGGGGCCACTTCCCTGTTCCTATCGAAGCTCTCTCGACAATCTAAGAGGGAAGTGAGCTTTAGTGTTATAGAAGGATCTGGAAATTCTTTAGAAACAAAAGTCTGCTTTGTCATATCATCCCCACCTCATTTATGGACTGTTTCTGAAAACTTAGCATAAAACCTCTGACTTATGGAAACAATTTTCTTGATTAAAGAGGAAGGAAACAAGTCTTTCCAAGGAAGCTGGGAAGACGGGTGTCCTTAGGAAATAGTTCAGGGGGCCAGCCAGAGACCATGATTGTTTGGGGCCAATTTGTTGCCTGCTCTTTCCAGAGAGTTCTCTGCTGGCTAGGAGAACAGTTTTTACCTCCCCTCGCACACAGCCAATTTAGGGATGCCAACAGTAGTCTTACTAGTCATCTAGTGTACACTCATCATTATGTAGGTGAGGAAACAGTGGCCCAGACTCTCACAGAATGGGGGTCAAGTTGATATTAAGACTTGGGACTTTTGACAGGATATTCTGGATTGGGAAACTTTATTGGGCTCCTGGTACACATTACCCCTTCTTATCAGTTATCTTAGTAGGGCGCATGCTTTTTGTTTTCAGTTAGGTTTTTTATGTGCCTTGATGACAGAGAACACTTGATGACAGTTGGTTTTGGAATTCCTATTGTGACTCACACATAGATGGCCCTCTGTGGGAGTTTGTGGCTTGATTGGGTCAGCCTTCTTTTCTGTCTCTTAATCAGGACAATGCCTAGTCTCTGTATGATATTGCTCTGGTTCAGGTGCAACTCTTCACCATATGTAATGCCTCTCACTGGACATGGCCTCTTGTCTTACTATACCTTAAGAAGTCTCTCTTGTGTATTAATCTAACTACAAACAGACACTATAGAGAGTCTAATTGAAAGGCACTCATTTCTGAGAGTTGTATCAGGTTGACATGTTTTTCTTCATTCTCATTCCACTATTACGCTGAGGTGCTGATCCTGGCACCTTCTACCAGATAGACTGACCTTAACCAAGTCAGTTCACCTTTTCTGGCCTTGGCCTCTTCGTTGGTAGATAGAAATGAAAACTTTTGGCAGTCCCACAAAGTAGTGTTTGTCAAAGCACTCACACATGGTATATGCAGTCCTGTATACAGCATATATGTTCATTATTGGAAGACTCAAAAATGATAAAAATGCCTTGTGGGGTTCTTGTAAGAGCAGAGACACTGTCATGCTCTTGTATATGTTCCCTCATTCCAGTGCCTTGAGCACTGTCCAGTGCGTGTATCTTGGCCCCTTGGAAACTCAGCCACTTGGGGCCACTGACGCCTCCCTCATTTTGAAAGAGTTAATTGTCTTGTCCCAGAGGAACAATCTGTAAAGTGAATTCAGATATCCTAGTGTAGATTTTTGGCATCATACCCTTCATTAACATCTAAAACAATAGCTGAAGTGCTACGCTAAGTACAGAACTCTCTGAAACATCTTTGAGACTGCCCACTGCACCCTGGGGAAGCTAGGGGTTTATCTTTTTTCTTTTTTAAGAAACAAGTTAATGTCAAAATGCAATGTACCTTCAATGAAAAAAAGAATATGTGATATATGTACAATATGGAATACTATGCAGCCCTTAAAAAGATGAAATTTTGTCATTTGCTACAACATGGAAAGAACTAGAGGGGATTATACTTGCTGAAATTAGCCAGAGGGAGAAAGATAAATACCGTATGATCGTACTCATATGTGGAATATAAAGAAACAAAGCAAAGGAACAGACAAAACAAAAACCAACCATTGGATATGAACACTAGAACTGAGGTTACCAGGGGGAAGGGAGTGGGGGAGTGGAGGCAAGTGGTTGGTGGTGGGGTCCAATGGACAGTTGTGGGGGACATTTGGTAATTTGGTGGTGGGTGTGATATGTTGTTATATATTTGATGAATGGTGAACATGCACATATGGGCTTATATTATTGTGTAAATTAAAGCTAGCTCAGTAAAGTTTTTAAAAAGTGAAAAAAATTAAAATAAAGGTGTTAGCAAGAATGAAGGCGAGTAGAGGCAGACAGGCAGGAAGAGAGAGGAGGAAGAAATGTTATTTATTTTTATTTAGTTGTTCATCTTGTTTGTACCCCCCTAGACCTGGGACATGAACCCGAGTCCTTGGGATATATATGCCCTGCGGCAGCTGAAGGCAGCAGACTCAACCGCTGCTCCACCAGGACGCATCTATCTGTTTCTTCAGACAGTTCCAGCTGCCACTTGCTTCTTCACTGTCCCCTGATTCCCATAGCAATAGCAACTGGTTAAAAGTATACATGAGCATCTCCGAAAGCAGCTGTCAAGCTGTCTGAAAGACATATGCAGGGCAGTGAGTTGTAATTAGCAAGAGAATGCGGAAGGCAAGAAATCATGGATGTGTAAGAGTGTGTGATTGTGACAACTCTCCCCAGTGCACTGGAGCTGTGCATTCTGGTGGGTATGATGCAGAAGACCAGCGGCCCGTTTATTTTACATCTCTTCGTGGGGGTGGTGGTGCTGCAGTTGGTTCTGGTAAATAGCACTCCACAGGTGTTTGAAGCAGGCCCCAGAGCTCATTCTGGAAGACTTTATTATTCATGTCCCTGCAAATCACCCCAAGCTCTCTTGCTTGCTTGCGGTCGTTCCATTTTTAGTCTTACTGAGAGTTGTAAAAAAGATTTTGCTATGGGAAGATTTAAGATGCATTCCATTAGTATAGACATGGCTTTATTGAGTATTATTGCCTTATCCTAAGATCAGTAACTTATCTTAGGGGAGAAAGCCAAATCCACCTAATTAATTTTCAGCAGAAATGTAACCCGAAGAGCAGAAAGATGGTGCAGATCGCTCTGTTTAGGTTCAACATACACATGCAGTGTTAAGGACTGCTTTCTTTGCTGGGGCTTTTGAATTTCTTGGGACATCTAAGAATATAGTGGAGACTGAAACGGGTTGTCCTCTGTCTATGCCTCCCAGCTGCGTTTGCAGAATTTCAGTGGGTAAATGCATCTGAATGAACATACCTAATTGCCAAGTAGCTTTTTCTGTTAGCTTTGATCCTGAGGGTTGAAGATGGGCAGGTGTCTTTGTTGTTTGAGGACTGATGCAGCAAAAGCCCCAGCTAGGAGGCAAGACCTTTGTATGTTTTTAAAGGAAAGCTGCAGGCAGGAATGAAGGCAAGTAGGCAGGCAGGGTGAGAGAGGAGGAAGCATTTTATTTCTTTGTGTTTACTTGTTCAACTTATTTACTTTCCCTGGTCCCAGACTACAAACTTGGGTCCTTGAGATGTATGTGGACTCCACTCAGCTGGAGGCGTGGACCTAACCGCTACTCCACCAGGGCACACCAAGTCCTTTTTATTGTATCCCTGGATTGGAGACTATGAAAGCGGACATATCATTGGTTGGCATTCCTTTCTTAAATTCAGTCTGCGTTTAACTATGTACAGTATTTTAATTGATGGTTAGCAGGTGATGGGCAGGGCATTCTTTCAAGGAATTCTGAGTTAATCCAACTATATCTTCATGGGATCTGCTTGGGAAAACCTGCAGGTCATCCCCTTGTGACAGTAAACTCTAAAATTTTAGAGTAAACTCTAAAATCGGCCCTGGTTTTGAATTGATGGTGCACAAATGGGGAAATGTGATCCAAGCAGGATTCCCGACAGGGAATCTCAGTCCTGCTCAGTTAACCACTCACCACATCATGTCACCTTTGGCTCTGGATACAGAGGACACAAGCTGAGATCCTTTGTCTTGTCTGTTCGGAAGTTGAGTGTGTGATGTTGAGTCACCATACTGACCAATACAGACTCACGATGCAAACTTCGTTGGTGAGGTGCGCAGTGGGTAAAACTAGGGTCTGGTGAACTGACTCGGTTCACATCCTTCTCTCTAAATGTCTTCAAACTCACCAGAATTTCAGGGCTACCCAGAATGTTTAAACGACCTGCCATGTGGCAGGAATGGACACACTTCACCTCAGACTAACTCAGACTCTAAAGGGCTGTATGGAGGTGTCACAAAACTGCAAACTGGTGACATGTAACTTAACAAAATGCCCAGAAAATCTTAGCTGCTTCCATCATGTCAACGTACCTTTGATTCAAAATAGCAGATCCCTGACAACTGTGCAATCCTACCTTGAAGGGACACGTTCGAGGGCCATCTGATCACAAGCCTTCTCAGAAATTAATCTGTATGAAGTACAAGTAAAGTATAATTTTCTTGGCTGTGGATATAAAGATTTCTTTTTTGGCTGGGTTATAGAATCAGGGCAGTGTGAGAAGTTCAGACACAGAAGCTGCTGTGTTAAGGACAGTGTTTTTGAGGCCCAAACTCAGATCTCGAGCTTTCCCCAGGATTAAGTGGTCAGACCACGAAGGCATGAAGCATTGCTGAATTAGTCCATAGCACATCTCTCTTTCTCACAACTGAAGTAACTCTATGAAACAAGGGTGAGTTTGCTCACTACAGCTACCCAAATGCAAGGCTACTGCGGAGCATATCAAAGGATTGTGGTTATGCAGCGCAAATTCTGGAAAATGGCATAAGCCAGAGAATTTGCTCGAATAGTTGAAATGTAAAAAGAATTTGAAGGAGGTTAATAAAATTAAATGCAGAAAAGACTAGTAGTGGATTGCTCTGGAGAGAAAGCTAGACAAGAACACTGGAATAGGTTTATAGAGTACAGAATAGAGCATGTTTCCTAACTAGTTTTTTTTTCCATTCACCAGTATATTTTGCAATATTTTTCTGGCAATAAATATACTATGAGAGCATCATTCACTGCTGCTTATTAGTCTATGAGATGTCTCTCTTTTCACTTTCTCCACAAGGCTCCATTTGGGGGCATTTATGTGATTTGCAGTTGTCTGCTCTCATAATGATACTGTAGTCTGAGCCTAAATCCGTGCTCACAGCTGTGATGAGTTCCTGTGGACAAACGTGAATAAGTTCTCTTTTTTCGTGACAGTCGTAAGGATCCAATGAAATGACACTCAGGCAAAAATGGAGTTATTTCTATTGAGATATTTTTTTCTATTTCTATCCGCTATTTTGCAAACACACATTGTGTGGCTCTTATTCTCTTACCCAGCACGTCCGTACTCATAATTCCATGTAATACTACAGTGAGTGACCAGTAGCTCATATTTATTATACACAGATGTACCCAGATACTGTGCTATGTGTTTTAGAAATGATATCTTACTCAAACTTATTTATTATGTTCTCTGATTATCTCTGTGTTTGAAGTTGGAGAGAATGTGGAGACTCAGAGAGATGATGAAGATTACCCAAAGGGCAGTACATGACAAAGTCACACATTTTTTAGCTGGTCTTCTGGATTCTAAATGCAGTATTCTCTCCAGGATGCCACAGGCCTCTTTGAACTAGAAGATGTTCCAAGTCAACCTAGATTCCATAGCAGTTAAATTGGAAAGATTCCAGAAGAAGGCAACCACTGTGACCCCTCCCTTTCGAGGGTCAGCTGGCCTTCTCTGGGGATGCCTGCCTGTGCTTGATTTCACCATGTGGTACATAAGGGCTGCGTGGGTGTTGCTTGACACATTGGATTCTTTCTCCAAGGAAGAGGAGTATAGCCCTGCTGAAGGCAGCCAGTTGTGATTTATGAAAGTTCCACAGCAGCCAGAAGTAGAGGTTGGGTGAGGTCTCATTTGCATTAAGAGTTACTGTGAGTTGGGTTCCCAGGCCAAATGCTCAAATAAATTCATCATCAAAGGGCTAATAAGAGTTATTAAAGGAAAACTTGGCTGCACTTCATTGAACTGTTTCATTCTGTGCTGAGGAACAAATGCCAGTTTGTGCTACTTATCTCTCTGGGAAGAGAAACTGTGAAATATGATGTGCACATCAGTGGGCCTCAAGGGAGACTCTTCCTGGGAAGAAAGCGGAGGTCATGGGAAGGCAGCTAAGTAATGCCGGCACTGGGCGTCTCTCCCCGTTTTCAAGGGCGTCTCCTAGACATTCAAACTGTGTCCTGCTTGGCCTTGATGCTCCACTGACCCAGATTGTGGCTGAGCTGGTAACTGCAGAGATGATGGATTTGCAGAGGTCATAACTCTGAGGATCCTTGGAGAACATCAAAGACACCAAGCATCTTTCTGCAATGAGCAGTGAAGAAATCCAGGCCAGGACAAGGCAGGGACTTGTCCAAGGTGCCCAACTGGTGGACTTTCAAGGCCAGAGTTTATAGTCACATCCACTGGCATGTATAAATTAGCGATCTCTCTTGTCTTTTTTATCCCTCCTCTGCCTTCTCTACTTCTGCTCCCTTCTCCACTCTGCCTTTCTCTTTCTCTTTCATTTTTGTCTTTTCTATTACGGTACTCCTAGCAACGCCCTGGGTGTGTATCATGAATGCTCTCTCACAGGTCCCGTTTGTATCCATTGTCTCTTTTGTCCCTTCACCCGCCCTGGCCACACTGGTCAGAAGTGTAGCATTTTCTGCGTAGCCAGAAAGTGCAAGTCAAAGCTCCTCCCCACTCAGGCCAGCATCCTGGGCATCATGCATATGGAGCAGAAGCCATGACTTTCTCTCCAGATGTTTTCTGTGGATGTGAGGGGTAGACTTGCCCTGGTGCAGTCTCAGGCTTAGTGGCAAAGAAAGGAGGAAATCAGGCTTTCCTGTCATTGAATCTAGATCCTAAATAGACCTACCTTTGCTTGGCAAGCGTAACTACCATATTCGCTGGATGTCCCTGCTCTGTGCTCAGGACCTGACTCACCGGCATTATTTAGCCAAGGTTTGCTCTATGCAGATGGCATCAAGGGATGCCCACAAGGATGCCCAGGGGTGCCTTCGTGAAGAACATCACTTATCAGAAATGTAGTATCCTGGGACCTGAGATTTCTGTGCAA
>RJWH01010422.1:0-16811 GCA_004363575.1 Solenodon paradoxus
CCGCGCCGGCCAAGGTGCTCCCCCCCATCCGCGCCAGTCAACGTGCTCCCCACTCAGAGCCGGCCAACGTGCTCCCCTCCCGCCAACGTGCTCCCCTCCCGTCAACGTGCTCCCCTCCCGTCAACGTGCTCCCCCCCACCCCGTCCGCGCCGCCGCGCGACCCCCGGCTCTGCCCCAGCACCTGCGCGGCCCGCGCGCCTGCGCAGAGCGGCGGCGGCGGCGGTGGCGCGGCGCCGGCGCCCAGCCTCGCCCTCGGAGGCCCCCAGCACAGGCCCACGGCCCACCTCGGCGTCGCGGTTGAGGCGGTAGACGTAGAGCTGCGAGGTGCCGGCCACCACGAGGTTGCGCTCGCTGTTGCTGAAGAAGTTGCAGTACATGGAGAACTCCAGCCCGGTGGGCGGGTGCGCCTGCTTGTACACCGCGTACATGGCGCCGAGGCGGGCTGCGCGGGGAGGCGAAGGATGAGCGGCCGCCCGTGCGCGACCCCGGCCCCGCGCCCAGTCGCCCGCCCACCTGGCGGTTGAAACCGGCTCCTGGCGGGACGCGAGCGGACGGCGCGGCGGCGAACTCCGTCCGGCCGGCGCGGAAGCTGAGCGCAGAGGTTCCGGGCGCCGGCGGGAGACAGCGCCGCCTGGTGACCGGGGGTGGCCGGGCGGCCCGGAGCGCTGGGAATCCGGCCCCGCGCCGGGGGGCGCCACGGAGCCGGGTGCCGACGCCCGGTGGCAGCGGGGACCGGGAGGAAGACTCCCGTGCGCACACTCGCGCCTCGTTAGGACCTCGGCCGGTGCCGCCAAAGTGCAGGCGGCCCCGCTCGTCCCGGGCCCGGGCAGCTACCTAGAGAAAGGCCCTGGCCAGTCTCTGCCCAGACTTCCCTCCGCAGGCGACCCCCCAGAACCAGCGGCGGGGACGCGCGGCCCGCCCGCACCCCCGGACCCCATGTGCCCCTCGTTTCGCAGGGAGTCGCCCTCGGTGCCCTCCTCGGCCTGGGTCGTGGAAAGGGAATTTTAAAAATAAGAACGTGTACGCAATGTCATCAAAATGTGTTTATAATGCGTCCAAAACTGACCACTGGTCAACTCGAAGTCAGTGCGGACCCCGCGCACTGGGCAAAGGGGCGCTTGTGTGCCCGGCAGGTCTGTGACCACTGAGCCTCACCAAGCCCCTTTAAGAAATCGGGGCACGCTTTCGTGATTCCAGCAGATGAGGGGCTGGTGTGTGAACCACATAGAGCTCGAGGACCCAGGCTTGAGACCTGGCTGGGGTGATAGACCAAAAGTAAACCACTAACTGTGTTTTTATCCTTTCTTTCTTTAAATGCTTCTTCCTTCTTTCCCTTCCTTCCTTTCTTTTAAAAACATTATTTATCACGGTAACATTAATTTACAAAATTATGTAAGCCCATAGTGCAGGTGCACCACCCCGCATAAGACAGCACACCCAGTCGTCACCCTTCACCAAGTTCTTCACCAAGTGCGTCCAATGGACCCACCACCTCTTGCCCCCACTCACCAGCTGCTTCCCTATTGCTGACCTCCGTTCTATTGCTAATGTCCAAGATCCCAACGGTTGGTTTTGTTTAGTCCGTTCTTTGCTTTATTTCTTCATAGTTCACATATGAGTAAAATCCAGTGTTTGTCTTTCTTATATTATTTCACTTCCTCTCTAAAAAAATTAAAAAAAAAACAAAACAGGCGTGCCCTGGTGGCCTAGCAGTTTGGTAGGCTAAACATACTCCACACATATCCCATGATTCCTGATTCAACACCTGAGCCTGGAGGAGCAAGCAGGATGAACACTGTCTGCCTGGGGGGAGTAGGGGTCAGGCACCATCCACACACACCCCCAGGGTCTCAGGTTTGTGGCCTGGGGCCAGTGGAAACAGTGATGAACAACTAAAAAAATAAAATGCTTTTTCAAAGAAGAAAACAATCAAAAATATTATGCCCAACCCAGCTATAAAGAGAATAGAACAAAGACAGGAACAACACACAAAAGACAAATTACAAAATGGTAATAAACAGCTACATATCAATAATCTAACACATTAATGGATTGAACTCACTAATCAAGACAAAGTGGCTGAATAGATTAAAAAGAATAACACAACCTTTGGCTGCATTCAGGAAACTCACCTTTTAAAAGATAAACAAAGGCTGAAAGTCAATGATTGGAAGACAATGCTAAAGCCCAATGACAACCAAAAAAAAAAAGAGGCAGGGACAGCTATACTTATATTGGGTGAAACAGACTTCCAGCTAAAAAGCATAACAAAAGACAGAGATGGACTTTGCATGATGATTAAGGGGTCAATCCAGCAAGAAGACATAATGCTTATGTGCTTATGAACATATATGCACCAAATGAAGGATCATCAAAATATATTAGGTAAGTAATAGAATTCACGAGAGACATCAACAGCAACACAATAGTGGGGACTTCAACACCCCACTTAGAACAATGGACAGATCAACCTGGCAGAAAATTAACAGGGAAACATCAGCTTTGAATGACCATTTATAACAGTTCTAAGAGACATGTTGAACACTTCACCCACCGACTACAGATTTCACACTCTTCTCAAGTGCACATGGAACATTCTCAAGGTTAGATCATATGTTGGGACACAAAACATGTCTCAACAAAGATAAAGATTGAGACAATACCAAACAACTTCTCTGACCACAATGGCTTAAAATTAGAAATCAGCTACAAAAAGAAAGCTGGAAGACCCCAAATTAATTGGAAACTAAACAATATGCTTTGGGTAGAAAAAATAAAAAAAGGTACCTAAGAAGTACTTAGAGACAAATGAGAATGAAGACACAAGTTACCAAAATCTGTGGGATGCAGCAAAAGCAGTACTAACAGGGAAGTTCATTGCAGTCCAGGCCCACCTCAAGAAACAAGAAAATCGCACATAAAAACAATCTAGGGTGCGCTCTGGTGGCCTAGTGGTCTAGTACACCTGGGAGCAGTCCCACATACATCCCAAGGTCCTGGATTCAAGACCCGGGATTGGGAACAA
Source organism: Solenodon paradoxus (assembly GCA_004363575.1). Classification (NCBI taxonomy): domain Eukaryota; kingdom Metazoa; phylum Chordata; class Mammalia; order Eulipotyphla; family Solenodontidae; genus Solenodon; species Solenodon paradoxus. The sequence goes on from RJWH01010422.1 coordinate 3,026, forward strand.
CCAATGTGAGCAACTGAATAATAAATAAAGCTCTTCCTCTTCCTCTCTAACTGTTTGCCTTCATTCCTGCCTGTACCTTTCCTTAAAAAAAAAAAATCTAACCCTACATGTAAAACAACTAGTGAAAGAAACAATTAAAGCTAAAAATTAGGAGAAAGGAAATCATCAAAATTCAAGCAGACGCATATGACCCGTCATTCCACTTGTGGGCATCTACCCAAAAGATACAGAAGCACCATCCACAGAGATTCATGCACCCCCATGTTTACTGCAGCCCTATTCACAATAGCTAAGAACTGGAAACTACCTAAGTGCCCAAATTCAGATGAATGGATAAAGAAGATGTGGTCCATATACACAATGGAATAATACACAGCCCTTAGAAGAAATAAAACCCTGTCATTTTAATCAACATGGAACTAGAGTGGATGATGCTGTGAAAGAAGTCAAATGAAGAAAGATAGATACCAGATGACCTCACTTATAATGGAATGTGAATAGACAAAACAAAGGAACAGATGAAAAATAACCAACCCTGAAACATTTGCAACAAAACTGAGGTGACCAACAGGGAATGGGGCAGGTGGGGGCAAATGGTGGTGGAGTCCACTGAACAGTGTGGAAGAACACTTGGTGATTTGGTGGAGGGCATGGTGTGTTGAAATATATATAAGAAATGGGGAACCCATGCATAGGAAATTATTTTAATGTGTAGAATAATTCTTAGAATAAAAAATAGATTAAAAAAATTTGAGCAGAAATCAATGAAAAAAACAATCCAGAAGATCAATTAAACCAAAAGTTGGTCTTTAAAAAAAATAAACAAAATGGACAAACCATTGGCTAGACTCACAAAGGAAAAAAAGAGAGAAAACTCTCATAACTAAAATCAGAAATGAAAGGAGAGATATTACAGCAGATACCACAAAAATACAAGACGTCATAAGGGATGACTGTGAACAGCTCTACGCCAACAAAGTGGACAACCTTGAGGACATGGACAGAGTTCTAGAAAGATGCCGAGTACCAAGACTGAACCAGGAAGAATGGGAAAACATGAACAGAATGATAATAAGTAAAGAGACTGAAGTAATCAAAAGTCTCCCTAAAAGTAAAAGCCTGGGACCAGATTTCTTTTCTAATGAGTTTTACCAAGCCCGCAGAGGAGAATTCACACCTATTCTTCTTAAACTCTTCCACATATTGAAGAACAGGGAACACTTCCAAATACCTTTATGAGGTTAACGTCACATTGATACCAAAAGCTGACAGAGATGTCACCAAGAAAGAAAACACCAGTATCTCTAATGAATATAGATGCAAAAATTCTCAACAAAATATTAGCAAATTGAATCCAACAATACATCAAAAGGATCATCTATCATGACCAAGTGGGACTTATCATAGGACTGCAAGGATGGTTTAACATACGTAAATCTATCATTGTCATACACCACATCAACAAGAGCAGGAGAAAAACCACATGATCATATCAACGGATGCAGAGAAAGCTTTTGACAAGATTCAACACCCATTCATGATAAAACCCTGCATAAAATGTGGATAGAAGGTACATACCTCTATGTAATAAAGGTCATATATAATAAATCCACAGCCAACATCATAGTCAACAGCAAAAAACTGAAAGCATTTCCTCTAAGGTCAGGAAGAAGGCAAGGCTGTCCTTTCGCCACTGCTATTTAACATTGTACTGGAGGTCTTAGAACAATTAGGCAAGAAAAAGAAATACAAGGAATCCAAACTGAAAAAGAGGAAGTAGAAGTATTATTTCCAGATGACATGAATATATATATTGAAAAAAGAACTCTGAAAACTACTAGAATTAATCAATGAATACAGGAAATCATCAGTCTATAAAATCAGTGCACAAAAATCCATTGCATTTTTATATGCAAACAGTACACTAGAAGAAAATGAAATCAAGAGAACCACATTGCTTAAAATAGAAATAAAAAGAAACAAATAACTTGGAATACACTTAACAAAGGAAGTGAAAGAGCTGCACAATGAGAACTACAAGTCCTTAAAAGAAATAGGGAGAGAAGGAAAGACATCCTCTGCTCATAGTTGGGAAGAATCAAACTCATTAAAATGGTCATCTTACCTAAAGAAACCTCAGATTTAATGCAATCTCATTAAAATCCAACAGGCTTATTTGCAGGAAATAGAACAAAAAAATATTAAAATTTGTATGGAATGACAAAAGACCCCAAATAGTCAATGCAATTATGAGAAAAAAACAAATCTGGAGGGATTTCACGCCCACACATTGAGCTATACTACAAAGCTATAGTGATCAAAAGAGTATGGTACTGGAATAATAACAGAGGCACAGGCCAGTGGAATAAAACTGAATCACTAGAAACTGACCCACTCACATACAGTCAGTTAATCTATGACAGAGGCGCCAAAAGCATATTATGGAGAAAGGAAAGTCTCTTCAACAAATGGTGTTAGGTGTTAGGTTCATTTTGCTACTGACCCAAAGAAGGAAACAAAGTTTAAAAGAGAATTTAAGATTTATTAAAATATGTGCAAGTGGACCGTGTCCAAAATGAAAATGGCAATTTTCTTTAGCAAGAGCAAGTTTTATATGGTCCCAGAGTAGGAGAACAGGGAAGTTTAAGATCTGGTCAGTTTATGTAAAAGGTCAGTTCTCAGGGTGCTGGTGACCATAGATTAGTCCAAATAGCATTGTTTGCGTCAGCAGGGCAGCTGCAAGAAGATTGTTTGCATAACAGTAACAAACAGTAGTCTGTTGACAGTCTGCTATTTCTGAGAGGACTTAGACTCCTGCAAGATCTTAGATTGGGAAAAATGGACAGCCACATACAAAACAGTGAAGCTAGATCACTAACTCTAGTCACTCGATATGAACCCAAAATGAGCTAGAGACTTAGACATAAAACCAGAAACCATAACAGTCTTGGAAGACAACCTAGGAAAGACTTTCCTTGACATCAGCCTTAGAGGGGTCACTGGGGACTCAACTCCAGCATCAAGGGAAGCAAACAAGAAAAATACACAACCAGGCTACGTTAAACTAAAAATCCTTTTCAAAACGAAAGAAATCATCACCAAAACAAAAAATCCACCTACTAACTGGGAGAAGACATTTGTATTTCATATTTCTGACAAGGGTTTCATATCCAAAGTATACAGGGAACTCAAAACTCAATAGAGAAAAACAAGCAATCCAATCAAAAACTGGGAGGAGGAATTGGAGAATTTTTTGAAGAGGACATGCAGATAACCAACAGGCACATGAAATTATGTTCCTACTCGCCGGCCATCAGGGAAATGCAAATCAAAACAACAATGAATTATCACCTTACACCTGAGAGACTGGCTATTATCCAAAAGTCTGGAAACCAGAAATGCTGGTGAGGATTTGGAGTAAAGGGGACACTTTTGCACTGTTGGAGGGAGTGCAAATTGGTGCAGCCCCTGTGGAGAACAGTGTGGAGATTCCTCAAAAAACTGAAGCTGGAAATCCCCTATGATCACTCCATCCCACTTCTGGGTGTTTACCCAAAAGATAAAAACACTCATCCACAGAGATGTCTGCACCCCCACGTTTACTGCAGCCCTGTTCACAGTAGCTAAGATCTGGAAACCACCTAAGTGCCCCACGTCAGATGATGGATGAAGAAGACATGGTCCATATGCACAATGGACACTACACAGCCCTGAGAAGAGAGGAAACCCTGTCATGTGAATCAACATGGATGGATCTAGAGGTGATGATGCTAGTGAAACAAGTCAGAAGAAGAAAGACACATACCAGAGGACCTCATTCACGGGTGGAATTAAATAGGCAAAACAAAGGAAGACATGAAAAATAATCAACCTTTGAACACTTGCAACAGAACTGAGGTCACCGACAGGGAATGGGACAGGGGGCAGGAGGGAGAGAAATGGTGGTGACCGAGCCCCTTGGACAGTGGTGAAGAACATTTGGTGATGTGGTGGAGGGCAGGGTGTACTGACATATAGCTGAGGAACGGGGAGACTGCACATATGGGAACTAGACAATAAAATTCTAAAAAAATTCAAAAAACTTCCTCTCTTCCTGCCTGCCTACTCAACTTCATTCCTGCTTGCACTTTCGAAGAAGAAGAAGAAGAGGAAGAGGAAGGAAGGAGGAGGAGGAAGAAGAGGAAGAAGAAGGAAGAGGAAGAGGAAGGAAGGAGGAGGAGGAAGAAGAGGAAGAAGAAGAAAGAGGAAGAAGAAGAGGGAAAGGGGAAGGAAGGAGAAGGAAGTGGGTAGGGGAGGGAGAAGGGAGAAGAAGAAGTAAATAGATACTTGGCATTTAAAATAGAAAATCAGTGGCCAGGACCAAGACCGAGCTAGAGGAAGTAGCAGGGGCCAAGCTGAGCCGGAGCCCAGAACAGGACTCTGGCACCACAGGGCACCTGTGATGACTGAACAAGGTAGTGCCCACATAACTCTGGGCTCAGCCTGGCACGTGGCAGACGCCCACGGGGAGCTTGTCTGTGAGAGAGGGCGGTCAAGTGCAGAGCTGGGGACACTGAAGATCACGTCCCGGGGCTGGGGTAGATGGGGCTCCACCTTGATTGGAGAGGCCGAGGCAGTGATAGGTGGGGCTGGAGACTGCTGGCAGTGTGGAGCTGGAGGCAGGCCTGCCTGGTGCCTCTGCCTCCCCAGTGAGAGAAGGGAGGTTGTCAGTGGCTAGGGAGGGGCGTAGGGCTGCAGGGTGTCCCCAGCAGAGACTCAGAATCGTCACATCAGGGCCAGGAGATGTACCAGCTCTGGCAGTTTCTGACTCCCATCTCCACCAGTGTATCTCTCCTTTAGGGCCCTGTGACTCAGGGGCCCTACCTTCTGGGTCACACTTCTGATGTTCCCCTGGATACTGTGCTGGGAGCTGTGAAATTCTCACCTCCCACCTGTTAGGAGACCATCTCTGTTGTGGGCTGGGTTTAGGAGGGAGATGGTAATTCCCAGACATCTCTTGTGGGGTTGGTGACAGTTATTGAAGAATCAGTGTCTCGTGGTCTCTCCCACCTAATTAGCCTCAGATTCTCAGCAGGTGAAACCCAACCTCCCTACAGCACAAGTGGATCCATGGAATATCACAGGAGACTGACTTCTGTTGTAGGCCTTCATGCCTATGGTACTGGACGAATGACCGCTGAAACTGATGGCCTCTAGAAGCCTTGCTCTTTCCTCCAACTTTCTGCTACAGGAGCATGCAAGTGATGGCTAGAACTTTGGCAGTGCTTTTGGATCAAGAGGGTTTTTATGGACTGAATGGTATCCCCAAAGAAAGGTTTGTTAAGCTCTGGCTCCCAGTACCTGAGAATGTGATTTTATTTGGAAATAGGATCATCACAGAGGAATTTAGCTAAGATGAGGTCATATTGGAGTAGGATGGAGGCCTCTGCTGAGGACAGAGGCAGAGTCAGGGTCTGGACCCTGCTGACCACCAGCGGCCACACTTGCTGGCCTAATTACTTCCGGGGCACTTTTCAGGCACGAACTGAGCCCTTGACTGCACCGGCACAGATGGCTGGAGTCTCTATGAGGAAATAAGTGTGATTCCAAGAGACCAGGTCCCCGGGCCGCCCACACAAGCTGACCAACCTCTGGCTCTGTTCCCTAGGCAGCTCCCCCAACACAGCTCTCCTGGCTCACAGGGTCTGGGCACGACAGGGAGGGTGGTCTGCGGGCTCCTGGGCTGCACTGGTGAGGGCCCCTTCCCTCCTAGTGATCAGAGCAGGTGGCTAGGGCACGAGTGTCTTTATTGCATTCGGGCAGCCGGGCAGAGAAGGGAGGTTCTCAGGCTCTCGGGTCCCCAGCTGCAGACTGGGAGTGGCCGGTGGGTCCTAGGGGCTGAGGTAGCCCAGGGCCGGGAGGGAAAGTCAAGGCTCCAGAGTGGGGTGGGGCTATCAGAGGGTGATGTTGTCTTCATAGAGCGACAGCAGCAGCAGGAGAGTCCAGCCGCCCAGCAGGCCTACATTGTGCAGCAGGAAGAGAAGCCAGGGCCTCCGGTCCCGCAAGTTCATCATGGCCGGGAGCTGAGGAGCGTGGGCACCGGTCAGCAGCCGGCTCAGCGCCCAGCTCAGCTCCATACCCCAGCGCGTCCCCTCTGGCGGGCCTCACCATGTCGCAGAGCGCCACGTAGAGGAAGAGGCCGATGGCCACCGCCAGGATCCAGTTCTCGCTGTCCTCCTCAACGCCCACCGCGAGCGCCACGTAGAGTCCGGCAAAGGCGGTGAGCGCCGAGGTCAAGTTCAGTAGCAATGCCTGGCGCACCGACAGCCCCGCGTGCAGCAGGGCCGCGAAGTCACCTGGGGCGGCGGGCGGGCCAGTCAGCTGAGAGCCCCGCCCTGTCCCGCCGGCCCCGCCCACACCCAGACCCCGCCCAGAGAGCCTCGCCCACGCCAGGCCCCGCCCAGCGATCCCCGCCCACACCCAGGCCCCGCCCGGTGATCCCCGCCCACACCCAGACCCCGCCCAGATAGCCCCGCCCACGCCAGGCCCCGCCCACACCGTCTCCCCCAGTGCTGCGTCCTGCCCTCACCCAGCTCGTGAGGCACCTCGTGGCAGAACACGGCCAGCGAGGTGGCCAGCCCCGTCTTCCAGGAGGCCGCGAAGGCGGCGCCCACGGCCAGCCCGTCGGCGAAGTTGTGCACAGCGTCGCCCAGCGCGATCATATAGGGCAGCAGCCTGAGCTCTGCGCACACGATGGGCGTGGGAGGGCCTGGTCCCCTACCTCCGTGTCCCCGGCTCCAGGGAGCTCTGCGCAAACCCGTGTCCCAACGCTTCCGAGCCTCCCTCAGGGCTCACCTGGCTTCAGTCTCCGGGGCTCCTGGCTCAGCAGCTGGGGGCTCTCCTCTGAGACCTGGAGGGGTCCATGCAGATGAACCCCTGGGCGGGGGTCGAGGAGGGGAGCAGCGGGCCTGGGGCCCTGGTCAGTGGGGAGGCCACTGCAGGAACGTTGGATGGGGGCTTGGGGTGGAGGCGTGGGACGGGGCTCTCAGGGAATGGGGCCATGGGCCGGCACCTCACCAGGTCTGCGCGGGAGCCCTCATGGGGCTGCTTGGGCAGCCGGAGTTCACCGGGCGCTAGCTGCAGGGCCACGCCGTGGCTGTGGCCGCCGTGGCTATGGCCACGGCGGTCACAGGACTCATCCTTTGGACTCTGTGGGGACAGCACCTTAGAGCCCACCACACTTCCACCCTGTCTACACACCAGGTCCAGGCCCTAACCCCACGCTGACCTCAGGTTTCAGGGGCAGCAAGAGATTGAAGAAGTTCTCGAACAGGAAGAAGACGTAGAGGCCGCCAAGTATGGCCAGGAGACGCCAGGGGGAGTGTGGGCCATGGCCGTCACCACTGTGGCTGTCCCCACCATGGTCATCGCCGCCGTGCACATGCAGCCCCAGCACCTGCGGGCATTGGCGCCCGTTGGTTGCCTTGCGGACCCCTCCCACGCAGGCAAGGGGGAGGGCAGGGGGCCAGAAGGGTCCCAGTGGGGGAGTGCTGGGCCGACCTTGGGGGTCAAGTGGAGGAGGGCGTCTCCGGTGAGCGCGCCCACAGCCATGCTCAGAAAGGTCTGGATGAGGTAGTGGGTGGCCGTGCTGCAGCCGGCGCAGGTCAGAAGCAGGAGACCGAAGATCGAAGACACGCAGATGAGCAGCGTGGCCAGCGAGCCATAAAGGTACTCTGGGGTGGGTGATGAGTGTGCAGCTGGGAGCCTCCCTCTCAACCTCAGGCCCCATCCTGTCTCCCGGGGCGGGTGTGCCGTGGGGTCCAGGGCTCATGGACCCTCCTCCCTGTGCCTGCCACCCTGCTCATTCAACTGAGGTCCATCTTCGTCTTCTAAGGCCAGCCTTCTCCTCTCCCCGTCAGCAGTTCACTGGGCACAGCCAGTCAGGCTCACCCAGGGAGGTGGGTACTCACTCTCTGCCTGGCTGAGCTCATCCTGGACAGGGGACTGGGGCTGGGGTCTGCAGGCCCCGCTCAGCTGCTGCTGGATCAGGGCAGGGCTCAGCCGGGCCCAGGCCTCTGGGGTCACCTCTGCCTGCGCCGGCAGCCCGTACACGGCCATCACTTCCCTGGCACTCAGGCATACCTGGGGGTGGCAGGACCGCTCAGGGATGGAGCATACTACAGGCCCCACCTTCCCCAGGGCCCTGCAGTGCAGCAGGAGACTCACTGTGTCCCACACGCTGGAGCTGCTATTGGAGGTGGCAAGAGGCACAGAGCCCTGGTCACTGTGGTCACCGGAGGCCACTCTGCCCACCCCCAGGCGCTGCATCAAGGCTGTCAGCTCTGGCAAGAAGGACAGGGCTCTGTGGGCACCAGCCCGGCCTCCCCTAGGGACCTGGCCAGGGCTCCACATGCTCTGCTCTGGGACCTGTGCCTCACCAGCCAATGTGATGTTGGGAGTCTGGCCCTCCTGTTGCCGGAACACGAACTCCACAAAGTACTGAGGGGTTGGCAGAGCCTGGAAGCAGGCCCCGCTTCTGACCTGGTCCAGCAGGGCGGCCAGCACTGCGCCAGGACTGCCAGGGGCTCCCGCCCGCTCTGCCGCCCCCAGCAGCTGAGGCAGGCCCACACAGGGCTGGGGATGGATGACAGGGGGCTCAGCCGAACTCTTTTAGCAGGACCTTCCCAGCCATCCCCGCTGCCCCCTGGATGGCATTGACCCAGGACCTGCACCGCAGGACTCCAGCTTAGCCTGTTCCCCACCACTTCCATCCACGCACCTGAGCCCCAGGCTGGGCCCACCCCTCCCTTGGGGCCCAGCTGCCAGGTACCCCCAACCCTCCAATCCCCCTCCCTGGGGGCCCAGGGGCCTTCTCAGCCCACCCCCCGCCCCTGCACCTGGTGCCCTGTCTCCCCACCCCACTAAGTGGGAGCCATCCAGCCTGCTGAGTGTTTTCAGACTCCCCCAGGCAGGACATTCTGCCCAAGTGGCCCCTCCCTGTCCTTTCCATCACCCCCTCGGCTGGCCTGCCGGGGCCTCACCACCTCGGCTGTGGACCCATGCGTGATCCGGGCCTGAATCCTCCGCAGCAACCTGTTCAGGCCCGGGGTCAGGGCCTCAGAGCCCTCAAGCAGGGCCAGGAGGTGGTCAGCTTGGGAGGCCCAGCGCCCAGCCTGGATATCAGCACAGGTGCCCTCGGGGTCACTGAGGTATAGGGCAGCGGCAGCACTGAGGCGGGCGATGTGTCTGGGCTCCAGAACCGGCCCCGGGGCCAGCCCTGGCTGCTCAGGCCCGCCCAGAGCCAGGGCGTCCTCCACGGACAGGCACTGTGGGCAGACAGGGGCCAGGGGCCAGGCTGGGTGGGTGAGCACCCGTTCCTGGCAGGTTCACGTGCAAGGCCACCCGGCACTCCCACCCCACACCCTCCATCCTCAGTCCCTGACCCCCCCAGGATTCAGGCCTTTTCTCCGGTCCTGTGGCCTGTGGCCCATGGGCGGGGCCTGGGCACCCGGCTAGCTGGCAGCCCGCCCCCTGGAGTTTGCCCAGAGCCCTTTGCTGCTTTCCTTTGGGGTGGAGCACGAGGAGCAGACCTTCGGGTGGGGCCTTACCTTTCCACACGGCCCGCCGCCGCAGTGCACACGGGCCGCCAGTGTATTTAACAGGCTGTCCAGCACCGCCCGGTCCAGAGCACCATGGCTCGAAGACAGCAAGGTCAGCAGGTGGACAGGCTGGGCTGTCGTGGTCACCGCCAGCACGGCCAGCAGCAGCCCCAGCTTGAATTGGGCCCGGATCACCATCTCAGTCCCACTCGCTCTGAGCCCTGGGAAGGCTGTGCTGTGGCCAAGCAGCAGGCTCCCTGGGGCCAGACTGGGGCTGGGCTCGACCCACCCACCCCAGGCATGAGGATCTCCCAGGTATTTCCTGCTGGGCTCTGTGATTGGCTGCTGACGGGTGCCTCGGGTTAACCATTCCAGCGACAGGTCCTCCCTAAGGCAAGGGCTGGGCCCCTTCCCCTGGACAGTGGCCGGCACCCACCAGCCTGCTTGTCAACGCTAAGCTGCTGGGCGCGGGGCCACCTCCTCTGCTCCTCCAGGGCCTGGGTGACCCCCTCTAGGGACTGCTTCCAAGCAAGGGGGGCTGGAGCAGAGGTGCGTGGCACCACATGGACACGAGCCCGTCCCTGACATTCTGCCCGAGAGCCCCCATACACGGTTGTCTCCCAGCCTCTCAGCTGGCCTCCCAGGCTCAGGCAGCCTAGACCCGCTCAGCCTCTGTGGCTCCAGTTGGGGGTGGGGAGGAGCGGAGAGACCATTCCCACTGAGTCATGCTCCCCTTCCCTGCAGCTTTGGGTAGGGGAGGAATGCCCAGGGAAAGGCCGATGCCAGAGGGTGAGAGGGCAAGGGGCAGGACCCTGAGCTCAGCCGGTGGGTTGGGGGTGGCTGGAAGCCAGCCCTGCCCCTCCCTGCCGGCTCCTCCTTTGGCCTTTGGACCCCTGGGCCTTATCTTTGCTAAGCTGGCAATCTAGGGGAAGGGGCAGACCCCAGGGAGCTGGTATCCCCCCACGCAGGCCAAGAGGGTAACCACCTCCCCACTGACTCAGCTGACCCCTGACCCTGTGGGGTGTGGTTGGGAAAGGAGAGGGGACACGTCAGGGAAACTGCTGAGTAGCTTTGGGCACTCTGGGCAGGGTGTCAGGCTGAGGCCAGCATTCTGGGCTTGTGTCCATGTGCAGATGCCCCAACACTGGACACTGGATAGTGCTTGAATATGACCCCCTTGGGTCCCAAGGAGGAGCTGGGCAGGGGAGGGGACCATAAGAACCTGCCTGGGAGTTCAGATGACTCCTGGACCTCTGAGCCAGGGAGACTCAAGCACCCCAAGTTCTGAAGACTGGGGCCATACCAGCCTCCACCCACGGATGGTCAGTCCTGTTAGTTTCTGGGCAGAGGTCTCAGCCCTCCTGGGTGGTCACAGCCTGCGCATCGGCCGACTGGCCTGCTGCTGCGTGCGCCTGGGCACACACATACGGTGATGGTGCCTGTCACAAGAGCTGCACCCAGGGGTGTGCACCATGGCATGACTCGTGGTGTCCAGGCCGTGCCCGGGGAGGGGCATCAATGGACAAAGCATGGCCTGTCTGTATGCCTGTGGGGTCAAAGGAGAAGTTTCCCAGTTTCCCTGAGTTTCCTTGGTCTGGACATTAGATGTGATTAGGAAGAGAGGAGCCCTGATTTATTAGCATCCGGATGGAGAACTCACCTGGCCGCACCATCTGCGCTCGCGGGCAGGCAGAGATGTATTCCCTGCGCTGAGGCCGGGAAGCGGGCCGGGGGTGTCGGGGAGAGAGCAGGCAGTCAGTGGCTAGGAGGTGGGTTTCTTAGAGGCCTGCTAACAGATAACCATCTTTTGGATTCAGACCTTCCCACCTGCGCTCTTCTAGGGGTACTGGATGAAAGACCATTTCTGGATTGGGGGCGGGAGGTGGCCCGGGGTGGCCGAGGGCGCCTCTGGTGAAGGGAGGGCTGCAGGGCTCGGGCGCCAGCGCCCGTGTGGTTGTCGTCCGTGGTCTCCTGTCAGTGGGGCGTCCACCGGAGACCGCCTGAGAGACTCGGGGTCACCCCTACATAACACAATACAACACTGCTCAGGGGCTCAGACACACTACCAGTACCCGAGTCATGAGGACATGCTGAGCGAGGCCTGCCCGTTACCGACAGGCACCGTGCCCCGCTCACCACGAGGCCGGGAGGGCTGAAAAGGCAGAGATGGAGTGGTGGCGGTGCCAGGGGCTGCGGAGGGGGCCAGACTCTGGGGAGATGAGAACGTTCTGAGAAGGATGGTGGGTGGCTGCCAACAGCGTGAACGTACTTCAGTGTCCCTAACATCTGGCACACGCTGGGTACCACTAACTAAGTCAGCCACTGGGTGTGAACCACATAAAGCCCGAGGACGTGGGCTTGAGACCTGGGGCTGGAGCAGGAGGGAAAAAACAAAAGTGCAGCATGCAGGGAGGGGGAAGCAACTGAAATAAAATGAAATAAAATGAAGTGCTTTTTCCTCTCTCCTGCCAGCCTGCCTGCCTTCATTCCTGTCTGCACCTTTCCTTTAAATTAAAAAAAAAAATTTTTTTTAAAGTGCTTCCTCTTCTTCCTTCTTAAAACAACAACAAACCCTCTGCCTCCTGGAGCAGTAGTTAAATCCATTGCTTGGGCTAGCCCACACACATCCCAAAAACCGGTTCAGGAGGGCTGTGGATAAGCGAGCACTACTGCATAAATGCTTCTTCCTGTCTCCTCTCTGGCCTTCATTCCTGCCTCAACTCTCCTTTAAAGGTAAGGACACTGGACATTGCCGGTGGGTGTGTTGTGAAATATAGACTGAGATGCATTTCAATACCCTAAGTGGAATTTAGCTTTGTGAACTACGTAATAAATACTACCAAAAAGTCCTAAAACATGTAAAATGGTAAATTTTGGTACACACATTTCACTTCTCTCACAGTAAGAGAAATATATCAAACAAGCCTCCCCTGTCCTGTGTCCTTCAGCTGCCTTGACAGCGTGACTTGGTGGCCGCCCTGGTCCCTTGGAGCTGCCTGCTCACAACGTCAAGTTCACTGTGAGCCGTCCAGGTCCCTTTCCTCGGCTCCACTGCTGGCTTTCCACCCCAGCCTCAGGGCCCAGCACGCAGGACCCCTGGCACCCTGGCACTCACACGCCTTTTAACCAGGTATGCAGGCGCCAGGCCAGAGGGGGCATACCCAGAACGCGAGGGCTCAGGGCCAGCTCTGCTGCCGTTCCCTCCTGGGGCCTGTGCCGCCGAGCGCCACTGCCACCCAGGGCCCTGGGGAGGATCCCAAGTGCTTTCCTCACTAGAGACCCCTGCCTGGCTCTCCTGCCCTCTCCTCGGCCCCAGACTGCCCAGGGTCCTGCCCCTCAGGAGAGCCCAGTTCAGTTCTGCTCAGTGTCAGTGCATGTGGGAGGCACCTCTACCAGAGCCCCTCCCTGCCTGCGTCGTGGACCCTCAGCTCCACCACCTCCAGAAACCACCAGAAGGTCCTCTCCCACAACACGACCGTGGAGGTCACCCAGAGCTGTGGTCTCCAGGTTTTACTGTCTGCCCGCAGGACCAAGGGATGTTGTGCACACTTAGGCACGGGGTAGAGAGGACTGAGGGCCTGGCTTGGCCAGAACAAACTGTTCCCCCAAGTCATCTGCTGGAGAGATCTGAAGGTCTACAGCCCTTGGCTGGCCTGCCCCGTCTCCCCCACAGGGTGCTGTGGCCACCCCTCCAAGACTGGGCCAGTCAGGGGTGGTGGTGGCTACCCCTGGCCAGTGTCTGGCCCAGGCAGCCCCCCTAAATTGGCACCCAGACCTACTCCTGACAAGCCCTGTGCTCAGAGCCTGTATGCTTGAGGCTGGCAGCACCCGTGGAGGCCCATGGGGCAGTCATGCGGCAGGCTGGGGAGAGCAGTCACACCAGCAGGAGGTTGGAGCATCTTTATTGTGGGGGGACAGAGACACCACGCACGCAAGCAGACGGGGCTGCTACAGACTGCAGAGCACAGACCTGGGAGGCTCGGGGTTTCAAGGGACTGCGGTGGGTGAGACCCTCGGGACCGGGTCCCTCCCACTGGAAGATGGGGAGGCCCACACGCTCAGGCGTGCAGAAAGCGGTTGAAGGCGTTGTAGGCTGACTCCAGGTCGAAGAGCATCTGGCGCACCTGGGAGTCATCTAGCTCGTCAGAGGCCGACATGCCACTCAGCGTCTGCAGCCTGTGGGGGGGGCGCGGAGTGGTGACTGGAGG
>RJWH01010423.1:0-16752 GCA_004363575.1 Solenodon paradoxus
GGGGGAGGGGGAGGAGAGGAGAGAGAAGATGAGGTCCACAGGCAGGGTTACCATATGTCCCTGCTTGATTGGGATTGTCCCAGTTTGGTGACATTGACCCAGTGGCCAGTGTTCCGCCCAGTTTGAAAAAAAAGTTTTAAAGGAAAGGTGCAGGGAGAAATGAAGTTAAGCAGAGACAAGCTGTCAAGAAGAGGGAGGAGGAAGAAACATTTTATGTTCTTTTGTTGTCCATCTTGGTTGTTCCCCCAGCCCTGGAATGGGAGCCCAGGTCCTGGGGGGGGTGTGTGGACCGTGTCCAACTGTTACCCCGCCAGCGTGCGCCATGAAAGACTAACATATTCTCTCATCAACAGGTCACTTTAAAAACTGAGTCCTGAAACAAAACAATACATTGAAAAGATATGTGATCCTCTACGAGGAATGGGGAATGTTTGCATGTGAGTTTATTTCAATGTACAAAATTAAATCATTAAAAATAAATTTTAAAAAATGAAAGATATGTGTTCTTCTTTTACGCAGTTGGTGGGAGTGCAAATTGGTGCAACCCCTATGGAAAACAGTGTGGAGATGCCTCACTCACTTCTGGGTATTTAGCCAAAAGATACAGAAATTCACAGAGATGTCTGCACCCCCATATTCACTGCAGCCCTATTCACAATAGCTAAGAACTGGAAATGACCTAAGTGCCCAACATCAGATGAGTGGATCAAGAAGATGTGGTGCATATACACAATGGAACACTACACAGCCCCGAGAAGAGATGAAACCCTGTCCTTTGAATCAAATTGAATGAATCTAAAGGGGATGATGCTAAGTGAAATAAGTCAAAAGATGAAAGAGAAATACCAGATGATCTCACTCATTGGTGGGATGGGAATAGACCAAACAAATAGACCAAAATGGAACAAAACCAACTCTTGGGCTCTTGCAATAGACCTGAGGTTACCAACAGGGAATGGGGTGCGGCTTGCAGGGTGGTAAGTGGTGGCAGAGCCCACTGGGCAATGGTGAAGAACACTTGATGATTTATTCAAGGACAGGGTGCAGTGACATATGTCTGAGGAATGGGGAAGCTGCATATGTGGGAAATTACACATATGAGTTTATTTTAATTTGTAAAACAGAGTTATTGGAATAAATTATTAAAAAAATAAAAATAAAAAGATATGTGTTCCTATGTCCACTTTAGTATAATGCATAATATCCCAGGTATGGAAACAACCTAAGTGATGGATGAATGGATAAAAGCAATGTGGTTTGTATACACAACAGAATACTACACAGCACTGAAAACAAAGATCTTGTGATTCACAATAACATGGATGAAAATGGAGGACAGTATGTTAAGTCACAGGACGACACATGCCGCATGATTTCATGTATATGTGGGCTCTAAAAAGCAAAGCAAACAAAACCAGACTCATAGATACAAAGAAAAAATGGTGAGCTGCCAGAGGGCAGGGGTGTTGGTGAGGGGGACATCAAAAGGCAGAAACTTTCAGTTCGAAAATACATGTGTCCTGGAGAGACAATGTACAAAATGGAGACTGTAGTTAATATTGTCCCCCAAAACCCCACACAACCCAAACCCTCATTTAGTATAGTGTGATGTCAGCAAGACGATGTGAATCTGCTTCATGCTACTAAATTGCACAACTGAAAGTGGCTAGGTGGTAAATTTTATATTCTGTGTATTCTATTGCAATCAGTTAGTTTTAAACCCAAGTCCTGCTCACATGGGGTTTTCCATGTGATACAAACTCCCACAGAGCCTGTAGGATCATCGCTGGTGACTGTCCCTTATTGTCACCCAGGAACGCAACACAGAAAAGACACAGGATTGTAGGAAGTCGAAAAGACTGTCTTTGATAAGGACTCTGCAGACGCTCAGCAAGGCCTTGACAAGTGTAGACGGCAAAGTTAGAACAGCTTTCGGCAGACAAACCCTCTCTCTAAATGATGAGCTCCAAAGAGAATACATGTGACTAGCAGCGGATTGAAAATGATGCTCAGGGGTGTGCCCTGGTGGAGTAAAGCTTAGGTCCACTGCCTCCGGAAGAGCACAGGCCACATACATCCCACGGACCTGGGTTTGTATCCCACAGACCCAGGTATGCATCCCAGGGCCTGCAGGGTGGGGTTGGGAGGCGACCTAGATGAACAACTAAATAAAAACGAATAAAACACGTCTTTCCTCCTCTCTCTTCCTGCCTGCCTACCGACTCGCCTTCATTCTTGCCTGTTCCTAGCACACAGGACATTTTGTTGAAATCTGCATAATCTCATGTCCTCCCAGATGAAGATGCTCTCAGGGTGGTGTCTGTGGTTTCTCTGCATTGGGCTCCATTTCTCAGGAAGCCCAACTGAAGGTTTTCCAGAAAAACGTGCTGGATTGAGAGTTCTCCATGTCTCCAAAGTCACAATGTCCCCAAACCGCCAGTCCCCATCTGTGACATCAACAGAGGTTCCATCCCAGAGCTTAGAGCTTGGGGCTCTGCCATCTTGGGGGGTAAAAACAAAGCAAATGAGCACAAAGCAAGGTGGAAATTCCCAAAGGCACACTGCCCAGCAGGCTGAAGGGCATGGGCCGGTGGCGGAGACGCAGAGGCAGCAGGAGCGGGCATGGGGTGACGTTGGTAGCGCTCTGCCTAAGGCACAAAGTCGGAGCGCCCCGCAGCTTTATTAAAAATGCCAGTCTAACAACCTGCGTGGCCAGTCCATGGAAAGTGGCGTGCTGTGTGTGACTTGTCGGGACTCTAAATCAGTTCAAGATGTGCGGGCGGTGGCTACGGGGCAGTCGGCTGGCCTGTTTGCTTTTTTGGCCAGAGGCTTGTCAACAGGGCAGAGGATGGACTGACTTCATCTCCACCCACCACATCCTTCTGATTCCATCCCTGTGGGGGCCAGGAAGGCCCCCGGGAAAAGGAGGGGGCTGACAGGTGACGGGGGGGCCCACTCAGAAATCCCACAGCAAGCTCAGGACAGCCTTCTTATTTTACAGTTAAGGAAACTGAGCTAAAAAAAACGCTACAGGGCGCGGGAGCGGGGTGGGTGGCATGCTCTGGTGGCTCAGGCGTTAAGTCCGCAGCTGGGGCAAAATCCACATATGGTCCACGGATCAGAGTTCAAGACCTGGGGCCGGGGAACTACCAAAAGGAACCACTAAGTAAATACATAACTTCTTGCACCTCTCTTTTTGCCTGCCTGCCTACTCACCTTCATTCTTGCCTGCACCCTTTCTCTACAAAAATTTTTAATATATATAGATATATATCTATCTATATCTATATCTATATCTATATCTATATATATTTAAAGCTGGCACACCCTGGTGGGAATTAAGTCTGCATCTGGGTCTTAGTCCCTCTACATCCCAAGGACACTGGTTCATGACCCAGGGTCTGGGGGAGCAACCAAGGTGAAGAACTAAGTAAAAAAAATATGCTTTTCCTGCCTGCTGGCCTACTCACCTGCATCCCTGCCTGTACTTTTCCTTTAAAAAAAATAAAAATAAAAAATAAGCTATTGGGAAGTTCAAGTGTATCGGATGCTTATATGCGTGAATGTTAACTATTAAAACAATCGATTCATGGTTTTATAAAAATATAAATAAATAAAACCATGAGTCTCCCTAAAAAAGCAAATGAAATGAGAGCTGGTGTCAAGACTCAAATCCAGGCTTGGAGAAGCCCAGGTTTAAAGCGAGCGCTTTTAAATCCACCATGGAGATCGAAAGGGATCACAAGTGGTTTTAGAACTAGCCTGGAAGGAGAAACGGTCCCCTCTTCCTGGGTGGGAGATTTCTGGGAGCAGTTCTCAAATCAGTGTTTGCAAACAGTACAGCACATCAATGTATTCCTGCACTCCAAGTGTTCAAGAGACATAGAAACAGCTCTAACTTGCATAAAGGGTGTGAAATGTCACACAGCTCCATGTCTTGGGTAAATCACCCCAATTAGACTGTCATATTTAGGAATAAATAAAAAGAGAGGTGCTTTACTAAAAAAGTTTAGAGAAAGAGTGGTGCTGTGTCTGTCCCTGGGATCCTGAAATGTACAATGTTTCAGTGTTTGAACTGGTCACTTCTGCTTCCGTGTGCCTGAAGCCCAGTCTGACCATATTTCCTTGGAACACAAATGGGACACTGGGATGGCAAAAACAGGACAGCATTGTGTGCTGGCAACTAAGGGGAGGGGAGGAGGAGGAGCAATCCGAACAGGATCAGAGTAGCCAGGCCAGCAACAAGTAAGTCCTATGTGATGCCCATGGGTGATCTCATAGTAATGATGTGCGGTCCAGGGGGACTTCTTACAAATGATCAGGGTCAGTGCAAGGAATTTTGGCATCTTCAGTGAACACTAAATTTGACACCCCTTTAAGCCTTGCTCTAAATGTCCTGCCTAAAGCACATGCTGCTTCAACCGTCCCAGTGCCAGAAATGCCCAATAACCCCCCACAGTGCCAGAGATAACCCCACAGTGCCAGAGATGACCCCACAGTGCCAGAGATGACCCCACAGTGCCAGAGATGACCCCCACAGGGGTTACTTGCAGCTGGATCACACTGTGGTAGACTGCTCCCTTTGAAGAAACAGGTGCCCATGAGGTGGGAGGGAATCCTTATCTCAGGTCTCCTGTTTCCTGACAGGAGGTGGGAATAGCAGTAGTGACTGTGACCCACCAAAATCAGCACTAGCAAGGGTCATCTTCACCTTGGGTCAGAAGGGCAGCTGCTTTGCAGCCCCCTCAACAGACTGGGCCCAGGGCAACCCAACTGTTCCTTTGACCCCAGATTAAAGAGGGCCACCCTGGTTTGCTTATTGATTGATTCATTCATTTTATCTTATTTTTTATAGTACTAGTTATTATTTCTGTTGTTCACAATACTAAATTCATTTTAGTGTGTTGAAATTGCATCTCAGTCTATATTTCACACCACACCCACCACCAGAGTTCCAGTGTCTCTAAAAACAGGACAAAATTGACATTTATATTAAAATGATGGAGCAGTCAGGAAATATGGAAAAACAAACTGTCTTGTTTAAAATGGTATACAAGGTCAGCCAACGGAAGCCCTGGGCATAGTCATCCGGGACGACACTGAGACTCCCTGCCTCAGTTTACCTGGGCCATGTCCAGCAAACTGCCCCCTAGCCCACACAGGGAATAGATGGCAATCGCTAGCCTTGCCGGGTCTGTAACAAGGCCATTTGCTAAGTGGCCCCATCTACCTGTCAGAGCTTCGCTGTGAGCAGACACATTTATCACCCCCATCTTGAGGAGGGATCTCAGACCAGACACATGGAGTGACTGACTGGAGAACATTCCGGATGTGGCCCCGCTAGCATGGAAGCCTAAATCAGGAAAGCAGACACTTCACACAGGGTCTGAGGAATCTCAGGAGAACGCACCTTGGTGGAGTAGCAGTTAGGTCCACCGCCTCTGAAAGAGCACCATCCATGTACATCCCAAACTCCTGGGTTCATGTTTTGGGCTTGGGGGGAAGAACAACCAGTGAGAACAACTAAATAAAAATAAAATAAAGTGCTTCTTCCTACTTTCTGCCTACCTGCCTACTCACCTTCATTTTTGTATCACCTTTCCTTTAATAGAGAGTGGGGTGGGGAGGAGCTGGAGAGAGGGCCATGGCTTTGGACAGTATTGCTACTTTGGACAAGGTTGACAGTGTCAGAAAAGGACTAGAAACGAAGAGAGACTCAGATCTTATTCAGAAAGAAGATTTTGGAGTGTGTCTGTAGTTTTTACCTTCTTGAGTCCCAGTGAGCGAGATCAGCTCCTACACTGAATTCTTCCAGAGAGGCTTCTCTAGGGTCTCAACATGCATAAAAAGTAGAGACTGTTGTCAGCACTTTCCACCTGATCATTTTTGTTCTCAACTTCTCTCTTGCCTGGATGACAAACTCATCACTGTGTGTCAGTTGAGCAAATGAATAACTTTACACTTCTGTTCCAGGAATCCAAATCCTACCCGCAACACCAGGAAGATGGGGCCTGGGGGGCAAACATACCATATAGCTTTTCATCTATTGAGCTATTTTAATATTATGTTTTTAAGAGGAAAGAAAGGCAGGCAGGAAGGAAGAAGAATTACGTTTCTTTCTTTCTTTGCTGTTCCTTTGGGCTGTCCTTCTGTTCCCGCCACATACACGCAGATGCCACAGACTCCAGCTTAACATCTGAGCCAACAGGGCACACTTCAGGTGACTTTTCAGAGAAGATTCCTTTCAGGAATGCACGGGCAGCAGGACCTGCTGGAGTCACGGTTAGTTCCACCACCTCTGGAGGAGCGCAGTCCACGTACATCCTAAGGACCCAGGTTCACGTCCCAGGTCCAGGGAGAACATCTCATGTGAACAACTAAATAAAAACAAAATAAAATGCTTCTTTCTCCTCTTCTTGCCTAGTGGGCTTCATTCCTGCCTGTACCTTTCCTTTAAAAAGAAAACAAAGGAATGAATGGGCGTCTCTGGTCATACTAGCAAAGGCTGGAGAGACTACAGTTCCCACCCCTCAGCTCTCCAGATTGTGGAGGAGGTTTAGCCAGAGGTACACTGGAGGACTTGGGACAAATGTACTGCTAGTCCCTCCCTCCTTCTCCCTTCTCCCTCCCTGAGGGAGCCCAGAACTTAGGAAAGATGTCCTTCCCCTCCTGGAGACAAAAGCCATCACTAACACTGGGACAGAACAGGAACATTCACACAAAGACTTTCAAATTCCTTCTTTGATTCATGCCTTGATCAGACCCAGGAGGTGGGAACTGCATGCCCATTTCACAGATGGGTAGTTGGAGGCGCTGAGTCAGAACATGGCTCCCAGGGTTGCACCCAGAACATCTGAGTTGGACCCCAAACCTGTCTGACTAGCAAGTTCATGATGTTGCCAGGTCACAGAGCCATATCTTCTCTAGCATCGGACAACACTGGGACCCCACCTTGGTCCAGTGGCAGCTTCACAGGCTGGAAAAAAATGTCACTGCAATCATTACATCAGAGGCCACTTCACCTTCTGTCCTGTCCAGCATCTCACTGGCAGCTGGAAATTCACAAGTGGGCTCACAGCTGGCACTGCCTAGTGAGGAGCTCACCAGCCCTCCAGCTGTCTGGGACTAATGTCCACCAGCCTACCTCCTTAGAAACAGCTCAGTGGGAACCTGTTCTGTCCAGTCTCTCGCCTCTTCCTCTCCACCACCCTGGGGGGTCTTGCCTTCTTGTGCCATGGACCCCATGAATCTATGTATGACATAAAATACATGTGTGACAAAGGAAACCAATGAAAATATAGTCATAAATAATTTTATATGCAAGAAACTCTTATTCGTGCGCTCTTCATTGCTACCTTAAAGAAGATCTAAACAAAATCCAATATCCGACATCATTTAAAGTGGTAACGAGGCACACCCCAGTGGAGTAGTAGTTTGGTCAGCTGCCTTCAGCCAAAGTACAGCCCACAAACATCCCAAGGACCCCAGCTTGTGTCCTGGGACCGAGGTGAACAACCAAGATGAACAACTAAATAAAAATAAATAAACTGCTTCTTCCTTCTCTCTCTTCCTGCCTGCCAGTGCACCTTCATACCGGCCTGTACCTTTCCTTTAAAAAATGAAAGCAAAAACTAAAGTAGTAATGAACATGAATGATATAAAGTATCATGTGGTGTGATAGGAAAATATCTGCATTTTATGGGGATCACAGTTATTGAAGCTCATTGGTTTCTGGCCTACCTTCCTTAGAGAAGACCATGTTACATTTCCACTGGAAGTTAGTGAAAATACACATTTTACTTTTTTCCCAGCCAAATCCATGAACTCCAGGGTGGGAAAGAAGGGGGAGGTCTTGAATAAAAGCCCTGGAAACCAATACGACATGTGAACGGCACTGTAATCCTCTAATGACAGGCAGGAGAGAGTCATCACTGGGAGCGCCAGTCCTTCAGGTAGATAAAACCTGAGTCCAGTTCCCTGCTCTGCCCCTTAGCAGCCCGGTGAGGCAGGTAGGTGTCTTCATCTCTGCCCCTCAGTGCTTCTTCATACAGTGGGTGGGAATAATAACTCTGACTTCACGAACTATTGCTTTCCCCAGTGCCTGGCACACAGTCATTATTTTATTCATTTGACTTTGCAAGGAAGAAGTTCTTACCTCTATATTTCCCTGTGAAGAAACAGACTCAGAAATGGGAAGGTGTATGCCCAGCGTCACATAGGCTTTTTCAACCATGATGCAGTCTGAGAAAAATTCTAGAAAAGGAGCCCGAGAGAAGCACAAAACTGGATAGTGAGAAGATACTAAGGAGAAAGTCAAGCCATCCAACCATTTGCCAGTTAGCTGATGTGGCCTCCAAAAGAAAGACACCCTTTTTCTTCCTCCACAGGAAAAATTGCACTATGGCTGATTGTATATCAGAGTCCATCTCTATCAGAAATCACAATCTCGGGATTCTCCCAGATGGCTGTCGGCAAACTGTAGTGATCAGATGCTACCAATCCATCCTCCATTCCCCTTTGAGAAACTACCAATCTCTCACTCCCCGTCCATGAGGTATTGGCAAGGTATAGCCCCGCCCCGCCAACAACTACCACCATGACACAGATAAGCCACTATTCAACCACAAGACCCACACCATGACCCAAGAAGAATCAGACTCAAACTGGTAACTTTACTTGAAATATTCAGGAAAAGATTCTTTCTTTCTCTGGGCGTTACTGAGAGTTAACCTAGAAACCTGGAGTCAGGACTAGTCATCTTTATCACCATGTGAGAAGAGCCTCCCTTGCAAAGAAGACCAAGCAAAGAGAATCAAGACTGAAAATTGGAGAAATAAACCATTCTGATGGCAGGCCCTGAGCACCTGGATCAAGCCATGCCTGAAAGTCATTCCTTTGGCATATTTTTCTTTTTTGTTTAGCACACTTCCTGTTTAAACTGATAGACATTTCATTCCAGCCACTTGCAAACAAGACAGTCTTAAGTCATAAGATCCCCCCACCCCCCTCATTTTCTTGCCTCTAATCTCCCTAGCTCAGCTCTGCAGCATCTTCTAACTCTTCTAGGCTTGATTCTACTTAGTTTCTTAGACCATCCTTCCAGTGGAAAAGAACCTTGAACTCTTCACTCCTTAACTTCTGCCACCACCATCCAGTGCAGTCATTTGCAAACTGTCTGAAAGAGGCCCTGGAATCTGTGAATCTGTGTCATTGTTGGGGAGCTCAGATCTGACACTTTCTCTCTCTCTCTCTCTCTCTCTCTCTCTCTCTCTCTCTCTCTCTCTCTGTCTCTCATGTTCCTTGGACAGCAGAATGTTAGGTCTTGAGGCCAGTTCTATGTTCATATTTGCAGGTTCCGGGCCTCCATTCTGTTTGGCCAGTGTCTGAGCGCATATCTGGGCTGCTCCCCCAGCCAATGACTTTCTTCCCTGCTGTTTATTCCAAGTCTTCCACATACCAGCATCTTCCAGCTTAGTCATTGCCAGAACCCTATCACGTTTTTGACACGTATCTCTCTCTGGCAAAGAAATCGCTTGGAAAAGTCAGGCAGAGTATAGCGTACTGCACTGAAAATAAATTCCTTCTGGAGATCATTTAAACCTAAGCCATTACAAATCCCAGCTATAAGAAGAAGGAGGTCTAAGACTTTCTAATGCCCTGACAGTTAGAAGAGTCATTAAAAGCCAGTCTGATTCTCTAAGCCGTGATTTTAAAATCCTGTCAGGAATACTCCTGAGGACAAAGTGGGTTTAAACCGTGGTGGGACAATTACGGGAGCTATGAGAGAAAAGAAAGTGAGTTTTCTCCTCCAGTTTCAGGGAGGCTGTAGGGTCCTAAAGCTTCTGATGGAAAGCTGACTGGTTGTCCCCCAAAGCTGGCTGTCTTTTTTAAAGAGGATTTCCAGGTTTTCCCACACTGACTCTGAATAGCTTGAGATTGAAGTTCCCTCTTGCACAGAACTCAGAAGCAAATGACCAGAGGACAGTGACAAGTGTGTGGCTCCCTGGGCAGTGAATTTAGGCCTGTGTTCAGCCTTGGAACTGACAAGAGGATAACCAACACTCTGGGTGAAATTTACTAATGGAAATTTCCTACGGGCATAAACACCAGTGGGCACTATTTGCTGAGAGCTGGTTGGGTGCCTGGCACCATCCTAAGGCTCTGTGTATATTATCCAGTGAAACCTCGTAATGACCCTATGGAACAGATACTAATATTATTCCTATTTTACAGATGAGGAAGTTGAGACTCTAAAAGGTCAAATTCCTGTGTTCGCTATCGATTGTAGTGCTAAAAATGACTCCTGACATAATGATTTAGACCACTTTTATTTATAAGCTCAGAGTTTTCATGCGTCAGGACTTGGAAACATCTAACCTTGGTGGTTGTGGCTTTAGGTCTCTCAGTGAGTTGTAGTGAAGATATTGGTCAGGGCTGAGGTTATGGCACGCTCATGTGGCTGTTGGCAGGAGGCTTCAGTTCCTCATCACATGGGTCTTCCCTCAGGACTGCTTGAGTATCCTCACAACATGGCAGCCAATGCCGGGGATGGGAGCCCAACCTCCGCAAGCAGGTGAATTCAAGAGCGAGATCAAAGAGGAAGCCACAGTACCTTTTATACCATAACTTTAAATGTCATGCAACCATACCTCTGCCACATTTAATTCAGTAGCAAGAAATCACTAAGAACAGCTCAACCTTAAAGCGAGAGGAGGCATGCCCTGGTGGCTTAATGGATAAGTCCAGCTGGCACAGTTCACATATATCCCAAGGACCCAGACTTATATCCCTGGACCAGAGTGAGGAACGACCAAGATGAACCACTAAATTAAATAAATTCAGTAAAATGTTCCTGCCTCCTCTCTCTTTCTGCCCGCTTGCCTTCATTCCTGCCTGTACTTTTCATTGAATAAATACATAAACAAATACATAAATAAATAAAAAGAGAGGAATTTGGCTATACCATTTGAAGAGAGAAGGATGGCAGGTTTGTAAACATATTTTAAAACGATCATAGTGCTTTACACAAGATTACTAGGTGAATGTCAGATAATCAGCCTGTGTTCCTACCCACAGAAGTATTTATCTCTCTGGGAACAACAAAAGAAAAAACTTTTCTCCTATGTACTGTGGAACACGACCTTCAGTTACATTTGAACAGATAAGACACACATGAGAAAACATTCAAAATAATGCAAAAGGGAGTAAGATGGTGAGAAGGCTCCCCTTCCAGCCCTTGTCCCCTAATTCTTCTTCCCAGTTGCAACCAGTGCTCACAGTTTCACATGACTCCTTCCAGAGGTGGCCTAAGTCAGTGGTTGTCAGCATGGTCCCAGCCAGCAGCAGCAGCAGCTGGAAACTTGCTAGAAACACAATTGCTCAGGCCCCACCCGAGGTGTCCTGAATAAGAAGCTGGACTCTGCAATCTGTGGGATGACAAGCTTTCCAGGTGAGTTTGATGAACACCAAGATTTAAGAACCACTGAGCTGGCACCGTCCTATAGCTCAGCAGCTAAGGTGCAGGCCATGGAAAGCCAAGGACCAGGGTAAGCCAGGGAATGGGGGATGGGGGGGTGAGAGAAACAAACAAACAAAAACTCCTGATCTAAACATACACAAGCAAATACAAGCAAAGCATCAAGCAATTGTAAGCCCGCATCTCCTACTGCTCCCAAGATCAACAGCATATCATGAATAAAGTTTTCTAAGTCCTGAAATTATCCCATAAATGGTGCATTGTATAACGCTGAAGTGCAAATCCTGATATCATGGTATCTGATCTGTTGCCCATCTTTGGAAATTGTTTTTAATACAAGGTGCTTTGATTTCCTGGAAGGTCTGCAAACTGGTCTATCCATACAAGGGGATGTTATTCCATAATTTAAAAGGAATAATAT
The DNA here is from genome assembly GCA_004363575.1 of Solenodon paradoxus. Classification (NCBI taxonomy): domain Eukaryota; kingdom Metazoa; phylum Chordata; class Mammalia; order Eulipotyphla; family Solenodontidae; genus Solenodon; species Solenodon paradoxus. The sequence goes on from RJWH01010423.1 coordinate 11,898, forward strand.
TCTGATAGGGTTTTTTTTTTTTTTTTTTTTTTTAAAGAAAATGTGCAGCTGAGTAGGCAAGCAGGCAGCATTTTACTTATTTAATTTAGTTGGTTATCTTGGTTATTCCACCGGGCCCTGGGTCTCAAACTTGGGTCCTTGGGATGTATGTAGACTGTGTCCAGTGGCCTTATTTACTAGGCCACTCAGGTGTGGCAAAATTCTAATAGATTCTGCACACCTTGAAGTGAATGAAACCAGACACGGAAGATTACATTTTACATTTTTCATATGAGCTCTCCAGAATGGATATACTCATGGAAAGTTGATTAGTGGTTTTAGGGGCTGGGGTGGTGGGGAATGGAGAATGACTGTTAATAGGGGCAGGATTTCCTTCAGATAGTAAAAATGTTTGAGAACTAGATAGAAGTTGACGTTTGCACAACACTGCAAGTCCTTGCTTAACATTGTCAGTAGGTGCTGGGAACCTGTGACTTGGAGCAAAACGACATATAATAAAACGAGATCCTTCAATACCATCCTTTCATTCAATGTCAGCAGGAACTTGTTTCCCATCAACATGGGAAGGTGACATTCTTGGAGGACCTGCTCTACTAATGGCCACCGAAGTGGATACTTTCAAATGGTTAATTGCATCATGATACCTTTTGTGAATTTCACCTCAATTTAAAAAGGAAAAGAAAGGCATCTGCACAAGGTCACGCAGCAAATATGCAGCAGACTGCACTCTGACAGTCTGTGTTTAAGAATCTGTGCTCTTTTCTAGATCAGGAGGAAACATTCCCAATTAAGAGAAGATTCCAGGAGATGGAAATGAAGATAATTTACACATTCTTTTAAACATCTGTACTGGCGTGCCCTGGTGGTGCAGTGGTTTGGAGAGAGCAACCAAGACATAAAACTAAATAAAAAAGTGTTTCTTCCTCCTCTTTTCTCCTGTGTGCCTGCCTACTAGCCTCCATTCCTACCTGCACCTTTTCCTGAAAAAGTATATGTTCTGGATTTCCAATTTTTCCTAACAACACATTAATAAATACGGGTAATTGAACGAGCATTCTCTGTGAGTGCCCTATGAGCCGCCACGGTGAACTTCTGAATTTCCTGGCCTAACACAACTCCTGAGCCTCCCCTGCTTACCCACACCCACCCATTCAGCCAGAGGGGACCCCAGAGATCTGCTCACATGGACACAGTGCGTGGAAATCCATGCGGGGCTGAGCACCATGGGAGTACAGGGCCACTTTCTCCAGAAAGAGGCTTTTTCCTGTTAGCCTCTGGGGGTGGGGTTCCAAAAAGAGCTCTTCGCAAGAGTCTTTAGGACCCATGAGAGGTCTAATGAGGTTGAGTTTTCTGATTCTTCCCTGGCAAACCCCACATTTATTCTCTGAGTTGCTGGTATTTGCAGTCTTGGCAAAGATGCCTCCACAGAGATGCTTTTTGCAGCCGGATCTTGGGACCGGGAACATCTGGGAACAGCCCAAACACCCATCAACAGGAAACCAGCAAATCCATTAGGGCACCTTTGCAGGCCTTTCACAAATATTACAGCCCCGTGCCAAGGTCGGAACTAGAAATAGCTCTATGGCGCCCAGGCTAAAAATAACAGGAGTGGGCAGGAAAGTTTGAAATCAAGATCCCACTCTGTTGTTTAAAAAGATGTTGCCAATTTTCTTACAGGTCTACTGCGCTGTTTTGCTGTTTCGTGATCTGTGTGTGCATTTTGATTTTTCTACTAAACATCTACTTGTAATAAAAGAAGGGGAGGGGAGGGTCGAGTTTAAAATAAGATTGACCCGGAGTTGATCACGGTCAAAGCTCTGTGGGGAGGACACGGAGACCTATTCTACTCTCTTCTCTGTGCCTGTATCTCTGAGATTTCCCCACAAAAGCTTAAAGGAAAAACAAATCAATATATATGTATCTATATAAAGATACGTAATATAATGAAGCCACAGAATAGAGATACATGCAGAATTTACATGTACTCTGCTCTATACACTGTAAAATAATATTTTTAAACTTTTTTCTTTTTTTTTTAAGGAAAGGTGCAGGCAGGAATGAAGACAAGCAGAGGCAGGCAGGAAAAGAGGGGAAGATTCATTTTTATTTATTTTATTTAGTTATTCATGCTCGTTGTTACCAGCGGCCCCAGGATATGAACTGAGATCCTTGGCATATATGTGGACTAGACCCACTAGTCCATGGCATGTACCTCACTGTGTGATCCAAATGAGCCCCTCTTTTCTGTCCTCATTCCCTCCTACACACACACACACACACAGAGAGAGAGAGAGAGAGAGAGAGAGAGAGAGAGAGAGAGAGAGAGAGAGAGAGAGAGAGAGAGACCGCTTCTTATTGGGATGTAATTAAGTCACATACTTAACATGTGGGACTGCATTTCTTTATCTGTTAGCTGGAGAAAATAATGAGGAAGACATGGATTGACTGATTTTTAGCCAGATCCTATACCTCCTTCAGACTCAAGAGAATCTACCTCCTGGAATTTCGTGAAAATTCAATGACAATCCATGCTAAGTCCCCTAGCACAGCGCCTGGCACATAGCAGGTATGCAAAATAAATAAATAAATGCACAGCAGCTGCCACTGAGAAATGTCCTCTTCTGCAGAGAGAGATGGGGAATCAGCAGGGGCTCACTTAGGATGGATGCAAATTTGCCCTTAACTTCCTAGAACTAGACAATAAATGGCATGACCCAACCCCACCCCGCAATCCTAGTATGAGGCAACAGTCATGCCCCGCCATCCCATTCCCCAACCAGCTTTGCCAACTGAAAAGGAGGACAGGAAGAAATGGGGAATTGCAGCCCCAGGTGAAATATCAGGCACCTGCTAAGATCTTGAAAAACTCTGTGACTCGGGGCTCAAGGGCTGGCCCAGTTACGAAGGCCAGGATGCCTGTACCTTGGAGCTACAGAGAAGAGGCTGGGGGACTTTCGTGTGGAGATCTAGTTTACCCCTGAGATGGAAGGCTACACACTCAGTTACAAAGATCCTGCAAAAGCAACCTGCTTCATCAGCAGGCTTCAACCTGGCAATCTTCCATTGAGCCGATACCTGAAACGCATCATGTAATGAATGCATAGTTTTCCAAATCCTGTAATCATCTTGCGACTCATATGCCTTGTGCTTGTAATTTTTAAAAGCACAATTAAAAAGCTAAACAGGACAGGAGCACCCTAGTGGAGGAGTGCTTTGGGCAACTGTCTCCAGTCAAAGGGCAGTCCACCCCAGGGAGCCAGGTTGGCCTCCCAGGCTGGCCAGAACAATCAAGATGTACAACTAAGTAAAATAAGTTTGAAAAGTATTTCTCCCTCCTCTGTCCTCCTGCCTGCTTATTTGCCGTCATTCCTGCAGGCACCTTTCCTGAAAACACACACACACACACACACACACACACACACACACACCCCCAAAACCCCAGCAGACGTGAACTCCAATCTTTTTTAATACAGTGTAGTGCATACATGTCTACATACATGTATATTACCACACTTCACTTGGAATCTGCACTTCTTCTCTTTTAATTATTGCGGGAACCTCACAAAGCGGGCGTGGCCAGGGCCTGCCACCTGCCCAGAGTCCCCGAGAGAGACAGCTCCCCCCAGGCGTGAGCTCCTGGGAATGCACCCAGCCCGCAAGGGAAGCCAGCTCCTGGCGCCAGGGGCCCTCCGCACCTGACACCCTGGCCAGGGCGAACCCAACAAAAGGCGCCTCCTGAAAGGCAGCCGGAGAAAGGGGGCGGCCGCCCCCTTCGGGGATGGGAAACCCGGCTGCCAGGCAGCCCCCAGCCCGTGCCGCCCTTGTCCCCGAGGTGAACTCTCCCTCTCTGCGCCCGGCTAATGCGGGGCGCGCGGCCTCGCTCCCCTCTTCTGCTGCCTTTAAAGAGAAGGGCGCGATTGTGCGGATTTCACAGTCTGAGCCCAGCTGAAAGGGAGAGAATGCAGTCTCCCTCACGGCTCTTTTCAAGGAGGCCGAGGCTGCGATGCGCCTTCATTCAGAATATATGAAGCCTTTGTGCGTCGGGGCCCGGCGGCCGCGGCGGCCCGGCTGCCGGGCCGGCGGCTTCACAGTGGAAACTGCAGTCATTAACGCGGGCCCCGCTCCCGCCCGCGCCCCGAGGTGAAGGGGCCGCCGCCGCCCTGGCCTGGGAACCCGAGCCCGCCGTCGGGGCCCGCGTTTGTCCACCTGAGACGCCGCGGCGCATTTGTAACCGTGGCCTGGCCGCCCGAGAGCCATCCATTCTGGCTCCGGGCTGCCGGGCTGTCAGGGTGCGGCGCGGTGGCCCCCGCATGTGTTGCTAATAATAAAAGCCGAGCTCGCCGCAGGGGGCAGGGCCTGGGCCGGGGAGGGCGGGGCAGCCGGGCCCGGCGCGGTGACCCTGTGGGGGTGTCTCGGTTTCTGCCGGCGGGAGGGCGCTGATGCCCAGGGGCGGTGGGGCAGGAGGGAGGTAGACAAAATACTTGGGCCTTGCTCCCTGGGAATTGTCACCGGGAGATTAAATTTTAATTTAATTTAATTTTTTTTGGGGGGTGGGGGTGGGGCTAAAGAGATGGAATCTGAAGTCTGGCCCGCGCGGCTGAGGCCTGCCAATATGTTGGCTGTGTTTTGTTTTCTTTTTTGTCACTCTGCTCGGATGATTCATGCTACAAAGCATGTTGTATCATTTACCCTGTAATGCAGCCTAATAAAACTCCCCTTCAAATATGTTCCTTAAAGAGCCAGAATAATTTGTTCCTGTGGACTCAAACCTATGTTCTTAATAAAGTCTGATTGAAGGACTAGAGCTGAGACAGCGAGAGAGAGAGAGAGAGAGAGAGAGAGAGAGAGAGAGAGA
>RJWH01010424.1:0-16805 GCA_004363575.1 Solenodon paradoxus
CTTTATCAGCTATGTTTTAAAGTGAGTTTGTTAGTACTTCCAAAAACAAAAATTTAAGCAGGAAGAAATTCCACTTGACATTTTTCAAAGAGATAAAATCATGCAATGCTTAACCACGGAGATATGCTCTGAGAAATGCATCATTAAGCAATTTTGTCATGTGTGGACGTGATAAAGTGGTTACACAAACTTGAATGGGGCAGCGTAGCATACCTAGGTTATGGGAGCCACTGCCCTACATGCAGTCTGTTGTTGACAGAAACGTCAAACGACATGTGGTTGCTTTTAGGTAAGTGTAAATGTTTGTTTAGGAGGTAAAATCATGTGCTATCTGCTTATTTTTCTGTAAAGCCAGAATGTAGAAGGCTATTGAATTAAATGAGGGTTTGACTACCTTGTGTGTCGACGTAGATTTCCATAAATTAGATGCCAGGGTAGTTTTATAGCCTGTTATATGAAGCGTAGCTGAATGGCAATTTAGAGTCACAATCATGCAGTTAGCTTGTCAAAAATATTTCAAATTACTTATTCATGCTCTTTTATTAATTATCATACCATAACTCAAGAAAAACATCAAAGGCAATTGGGGTTATGCCAAAAGCATTCATGAACCAACTTGAAAAGAATCACAATGGCCAAAAGAGTATCACTAAGAATAACATGTGCAATGAACTGATTACTTGGAATATACTGAACAACTTAGAAATCCTTAAGTTCATAAAGACACATACACACACACAACATTCATTTCTTTATTGGGCACATCCATTTTGGTGACTCCCTAAATTGGCAGCTGGGGCATGGACCACGTAAAGCCCAACCTGAGTTTGTGGGGGAGAGAAACACCAAAATAAATTAAAAATTAGAAGTACTTACCCTTCCCTCCCTCCCTCCCTCCCTCCCTCCCTCCCTCCCTCCCTTCCTTCCTTCCTTCCTTCCTTCCTTCAAAATGCTTCTTTCTCTTCTCACTTTCTTCTCTTTAAAAGAATTTCTCCACTGGTTACCTTTGAAGGATCATCTTAAGAAAAAAAGAATATGCTAAGCAACGCTACAGGGATACAATAAATAAAATCCAGAATATGAGAAATTTTACAGGATAAATAACCTGCTGTTTTCAACAAATAAATTATATCAGTCATTTTAAACAAAAATTAGAAGGACAGTTAGCCAATGAATTGACTTAAGAGATAGCAAAATACAATGTATGGACCTTATTTGAATTTTATGTTAAGGAATATTGTTAATAGTTTCATAAGCAATAATGATTATGAAGTTGCTTTTCTTTAAATTCCATAACTGTTTACAAAGATCAAATAAGATTGGCTATACAATGATAACTGCTGAAGGTGATTGGTGCCAATATAGTAGTCCTTTACCATTCTACTTTTATGTATGGTTGCAAAAATTCATAATAAAAAGTAAGATACAAATATGCTTTAAAATTCATGACCCTAATGATAGTTAAACTCACCATGGTCACAAAAACACTGTTAAGCAGTGTGGCTCAGGTAGCTGACATGCTGGAGTGCAACCATGTAAAAGCCAAGGACCAGGGTTCATGACCTCAGTGAAAAATCAAATAAATAAATAAATATGTTTCTTCCTTCCTTAAAGAACTTCTTTCTTTCCCTTTATTCCTCTCTTAAAAAAAGAAAAGCACAGTTGGTCTAGTTTGAATGAACTAGTTCAGGAAAAGCAATAATGAGTTCATAGGAAGAAATAAAACTAAATGAATTATGAAGGTCAAGCAGTTTTTCATAACTGAGTATGATATTAACTGTTGGTTTTTCCCATATGTCTCCAATTATATTGAGATATGTTCCTTCTGTCCTTAGTATTGAGAGTTTTCTTCATAAGTTGTTGCTAAATCTCATCAAATGCTTTCTCTTCACCTATTGATAAGACTACATGACTTTTATCCTTCCTTTTGTTGGTGTGGCATATTATTACATTACTTGACTTCATATGCTAAACAATAAAATAAGTCCCACTTAGTCATGTTGTGTTATTCTTTTGATTTATTGTTGATTTTGCTTTGCTAAGATTTTGTTGAGTACTTTTGCATCCATGTATACTGGTCTGCACTTTCCTTCTTGCAGATGTCCTTGTCCACTTTGGGTATCAGAGTAATGTTGGTCTCATAAAATGTGTTTGGAAACATTCCTTTTTCTTCAAGATTTTTGAAGAGAGTGAAAAGGATAGCTATTAAATACTTGAACGTTTGGTGGAGCTCACTAATGAAACCATCTAGTCCTAGCTTTTTGTTTTGGACAGACTTTTGATTATTATTTCAATCTCCTTGCTTGTGGTTGGTTTGATCAAATTTTCCCTTTTTTAAAGGAAAAGTGTAGGCAGGAATGAAGACAAATAGAGACAGGCAGGAAGGAAGAGGGAGGAAAAGCATTATTTATTTATTTATTTATTTATTTTTTCATTTTGGTTGTTCCTAACAGTCCAGGACACAAACCCGGGACTTTGGGATGCACATGGACTGCACCCAACCCCTACTCTACCAGGGTGCACCCAGATTTTTCTATTTCTTCCTGAGTCAGCCTTGGAAGTTTATATGATTCTAAGAATTTGCCATTATCCAATTTACTGGTAGACTGATGTTCAGAGCAGTCTTTTATAATTCACTGTATGTCTGTGGCAGCTGTTGTCACTTCTTGTTCATTTATAATTCTGCTTATTAGAGCTTTCTCTTTTTTTTTCTTTTTTTCAATATTTATTGAGGTAACTTTGATTTACAAAATAACGTAAGCCAAGTTAAGAAGAAAATCTTAGAATTCTTAGAATTATACAACTGACCAAGATTGAATCAGGAAGAAATGGAAAACCTGAACAGACTTATCACATGCGAGGAAATAAAAAAATAATAATAAATCTCCCCCCAAATAAAAGCCCAGGACTAGATGGCTTCACTAGTGATTTACCAAGCATTCAGCAAAGAATTAATATCCTTTCTTCTCAAACTCTTCCAGAAATTGAAGATCAGAGAAACATTTCTTAACACTCTCAATGAGGCCACCATTACACTGATAACAAAAGCAGACAAGGGCATCACCAGGAAAGGAATTTACAAACTAATAGCCATAATTGTCATAAGTGCAAAAATTCTCAGCAAAATATTAGCCAACTGTATCCAACAATACATCAAAGAGATCATCCATCATAACCAAATGGAATTTATCCTGAGGATGAAAGGATGGTTCAACATACATAAATCTATTAATACAATATACAACATCAACAAAAGCAAGGAAAAAATCATCTGATAATTATCAACAGATGCAGAGAAAGCATTTGATAAGATTCAGGACCCATTTATCATTTAAAAAACCCACTACCAAAGCTGGGATAGAAGGAACATACTTCAACATAATAAACTCCATATATGATAAACCTACAGTCAATATCACACTCAATGGTGAAAACCTGAAATAGTTTCCTCTAAGATAAGGAAGGAGACAAGGTTGTCTACTCTCACCACTGCTAGTTGACATCATAATGGAGGTCCTAGACAAAGCGACTATGCAAGAAAATAAATAGAAGGAATCCAAACTGAAAAGAAGAAGTAAAACTATGACTATTTGTAGATGGAATAATAATATATGTAGAAAACCACAAACACTTCATTAAAAAAAAACTACTAGAATTAACCAATGAGTACGGAAAAGTGGCAGGCTACAAAACTAATATATAAAAATCTATTGCATTTTATATGCAAATAATACTATAGAAGAGAAGAGAATAAAGAAAAGTATTCCATTTACAATAGAAATAACAAGATGTAAATACTTTGGAATATGCATAACAAAGGATGTGAAAGATCTGTTTAATGACAACCATAGGTTTTATTAAAAGAAACAGAGGAAGATATATAGAAATAGAAAGAGTTATTCTGTGCTCATAACTGGGAAGAACTAACATTATTAAAAAGACCACTTCACCTAAAGCAACATACAGGTTTAGTACAATCTTCATAAAAATTTCCCTGGCATTTTTCAAGGGAATAGAACAGAAAATTTTAATTTATATGAAATCATGACACACCTTGGTGGTGCAGCAGTTAGATCAACTGATTCTGAAGGAGCAATCCATGTACCTCTGGGTTTGAGTCCCAGGTGCAGAGGGAAGCAACCAGTGTGAACAACTGGCTACAAATATAAATAAAAAAGAAAAGAAAAATGCTTCTTCCTCCTCTCTCTTCCTGCCTACATGCCTACTTGCTCTCACTACTGCCTGAATCTTTCCTTTAAAAATTTTTATACGAAATCACAAAAGACCCTGAATAGCCAAAACAATCATGAGAAAAACAGAACAAAAATGGAAGAATCACACTCCCATACCTTAAGCTACACTGCAAAGAAATAGTGACCAAAACTGTATGGTATTGGAAAGAAAAACAGAGAGACAAATCAGTGGAATAGAACTGAATCATCAAAAATAGATTCACACATATGTCGTCAGTTAATTTATCACAAAGAAGCCAAGATCATGTGATGGAGAAAGAAAAATCTTTTCAACAAATGGTGCTGGAAAAACTCAACAGCCACATGCAAAAGAATGAATCTAGACCTCTCTCTAAAATCAAACACAATAAGACCAGAAACCATAAAGTAAGTAGAAGAAAACAAAGGCAATATATTCCATGACACTGTCCTTAGAGAGGTATTTGGGAAGTCAACTCCAAGGGCAAGGGAAAAAAAAAGCAAAAATAAGTAAATGGGACTATATCAAATTAAAAAGTTTCTGCACAGTGAAAGAAACTATGACCAAAAAAATAAAATTCTGACCACATTATTATGTTGAAAGAAGATTTTGCACATCATTTATCTGATAAGGGCTTAGTATCCAAAATATACAAAGAACTCATAAAACTCAACAACGGAAAAACAACCCAAAATCGAAAAAAAAAAAAAACTGGGCAGAAGAATTGAGTAGGTATTTCTTCAAAGAAAACATGCAGATGGCCAACTGACACCTGAAAAATGTTCTTTCTTGCTTGTTGTCAGGGAAATGTAAATTAAAACAACAGTAAGTTATCACTTCGCATCTGTGAGAATAGCTATTATCCAAAAGATTGGAATCAACAAATGTTGGTGAGGATGGAGCCAGGGTTCATACAATTCATACAATGTCGGTGAAAGTGTAAATTGGTGAAAACCTTATGAAAGCAGTATGGAGATTCCTGAAAATATATATAGGTTCCCATCATCCCACTTCTTTACATTTACCAAAAGAAAACTCCACAAAACACAAATTTACAGAGATAAATGCATCCTTCTGTTTATTGCAATTATTTACAATAGCCAAAAATTGGAAATTCCCTAAATGCCCATCATCAGATGAAGGAATAAAGAAGTTGTGGTATACATACACAATGGAATACTACACAACCCTATAAAGATGAAATTCTATAATATATGACAACATGGATGGAAATAGAGCGGATTATGCTAAATAAAATAAGTCAGAAGGAAAAAAACAATTACTGGATGATCTCATTCATATGTGGAATATAAGAAAAGAAAGCAAAGGAACAGGCAAAACAAAACCCAGCCCTTGGACATTGACAAAGAACTGAGATTATCAGCAATGAAGTAGGTGGGGTGAGGGCAAGTGGTGGTGAAGGTCCAATGGACAGTGGTGGAGGACTTTTGGTAATTTGGTTGTGGGTGTGGTGTGTTGTCATCTAGCTGATGAATGGTGAACTTACACATATGGGCTTATATTATTTTGCAAATCAAAATTACCTCAATAAATATTTTTTAGAAATAAATAGTCATGAATAAATCTTCTTACTGTTTTAATAAAGTCTTTCTTGGGGTTTTAATTTTTTGACGCATCTTCCAAGTTTGCTGATGACAGTCTTAATGATAATTTCAATAGAACTGAATTTTTGTTTTCCTTGGTTCCTCTACCCTGCGGTGATCTAAGTACATACTTAATCTGCCTACTTAGAAATATATCATTATCCATTTTGATTCCTCAATTCAGACTATCCTTATTTACTGCCAAAGCAACATGTCTCCATGTTTAGTCGTTTGTACATACTGTTCCTTCTACCTGGAATCACTTGTCTGTCCTCCACATTTGATGGACTAACTTCTGCTTTCCTTTGAATCTCTTTTTAGATATAATTTACTTTAGCAAGTCTTTTCTACCCCAATTATGTGCTAGAGTTAGAAGTCAAGGCTTTTATTTTTTTCAGACAACCAATTATTAAGCATTTACCAGCATACTACTGCTGTCCCCATCCCCACCTATCCTAAATTAGGTAAGATGGCTCTGTTATGGGTTCTGATAATACTTTAAGCTGACATCCATTACTACGGACTATAAATGACTTGTCTGTCTCCTTCTCAAGGCTGAAATTTTCTTGAGGGTAGAGATTCTCTAGAATCTTACCCAATATCTGACTCAGAGGTACTAATTAGTATTAATATTGATTGGCAGACTGGTTACCTGAATGATTGACTAGAATGCATGCTTGCTAAACACTTGCCATCCCTGGAAGATACATTACAAGTGATCACTTATTTAATAGAAAAACATGGAATCAGAGCAAAGAGAGTTAGTTGAATACTATCCATAGCCTGTACCATCAAAGTTTGATTTAATAAAGTATTCTATCCACACCACATTTATAGGTCTGCCCTACACAACAGATCATGCTATCCATGGTGTAGGGTCCCTCTCAAGTAGCAGGAAAGACTATAGTTTTTGCATCTTTTACACACCCTCCTATTGACTGCCATTGTTAATCAGTCACCCCTTATGGTAAATATCAAGTCTACAACAGCATATGGATTCAGGGATCCTGGGACAGCAGATTTCAAAATCCATTCCTATATAGGAGACAGAAATCATACAATAGCAGAGGTCTGATATAGAGAACCTCCATAAAACAGTTCTAACTCAGCTAACATTCTTTGTAAATGTAAATTCCTGGAAAGCTAGAAGAACTGTTGGTGATTCCAAGAATATTTAGGGAATAATACTCCACAGTCTTGCTACTCAAATTATGATTTGAGACTGAGTAGCATCAACATGACCTGAGAGTTTGTTAGAGAATCTTCGATGACAAGCCAGAACTATTGGATTAGAGTTTTCAACTAAACATGTCCCCCAAATGATCTATAGACACATTTAAATTGAGCAGCCACTAATGTACATAACATTGAGCTTCCTGAAACCAAAGGAAGTTTAGGGTGTTGATGTTAAGGACACTTTATACTAATAAATGCTATTTATGTACATGACACAGTCATTTTTTTCATTGAATAAAAGAAACCAACTCTATAACTTAGCCAGTTTAAATCAACCTGCTCCTGAAGGTTGAAAACTCACCATCTGAAAAGGAAACAAACCCATAAACACCATATGCCTGGGAATCAAAGACTAGGTTTAAGTCCTGCCTGTCCGTATCACGTTGAACAATCCTGAAAGAACTATTTAACTTTTCTACATATGTCTCTCCTTGTCTTTAAAATGGTAACAATAATAACACTTCACTTTCAAAATGATGGTGAGAATTACCTGAGGAAATTCATATAAAGTACCTGGCATATGACAGTTACTCCTTAAATATAAGTTCTCTTCCTCCCTACTACCTCCTTTGTGAAAATTAATTCAGAATAAAACAAACAACCCAACCATGCATGGAGAGTTTCTGGACTTAACAAAAAGGAAAATTAGCACTGTTTCTTACCTGATGTGATGAATTCATTACCATTTCCGTGTGGTACAATGAATTGTTCTGCTGGGACTAGGGTTGAAAATGAACCATCACATTCTTTTCAAATGAATTTATGAATTTCCTTTCAGTTTCTGGACTTTTTAGAGGTGCGTATTGTATTCATCCATACTCTCTGGGAAGAATATTTTGAGCTGGTGTCTTCAGCTATCAAAACATGGATACAAGCACAGACAGACAGGAAGGAGTATATTCTGAGTACTGAGTGGCCATCTCAGGTCCCAGACAGCCTTTCCTAATTCAGGATCACCACCACTAAAGCATCTCCTCTACATTTGTGCTGCCATTTGATGGTTCCCTGGCACCTCACCTCCCATCCTTCTACATAAACACCAGGCAACACTTTGTCAAGTTTTTGTTGTTGTCATTGTTGTACCTTTTACAGCTTTGAGGAGACTTCAATGATGAAGACAGTAACAGCTTGCCCTCTTCCTAAGTGTGACATAGACTTAGTGACTCAATTCTAATTAATAGAATATGGTGTAAGTGGCGGTTTATGACTGGGTCACAAAAGGACTCACAGCTTTCTACCTGAACTCTCTCAGATCATTCATTCCAGGGACAGCCAAAAGCCATGTCATGAGGACACTCAACCAGCACTATGAAGAGATCCACATGGTGAAGACTTGAAGCACTTTGTAAACAATTCTTTGAGCCATCTCGGAAGTGAATCCTCTAACAGCAGCCAAACCTTAAAATGATTGCTATTTAGGTGGACATCTTAATTCATGAGAGACTCAAACAAAGAATTACTCAATTTTGCCACTCTTGGATTTCGAATCCTCATAAATATGTAAGATAATAAATGTTCATTGTTTTAAGCTACTAAATTGGTGGTAAAATATCATTCAACAATATATGACTAATAAGGGACTTTTCAAGTAAATTATTCCCCTCAAAAGACAGACTTACATATATTACTAGAAGCAATGTGTGAAGTTGCCATTCTGCGTCACTGGTTTTGTTTAACAATTCTCCCATTGGAAACATCAACATGTCTGCTCGTCCTTGTGTATCAGTCAGCTTTGGTGGAAGTCATAACATTTGTTGAACAAGTGAATAAGCAAAATGAGCATACTTGAAATGATAAGAGACCAATCAAGGGCAACTAAAGATCAACTCAAAAATAGCAAAGAGATGAGAAATTAGGAAGGCTGGAGAAGTAAAAAATGTTTTTTTTTAACAGAATAAAGTAGTTTGTCTAATCAACAAAAAGTCAATTAATATCAATTGAGAAATGCAAAGTTGGAAACAAATGGAAGATCCAACATTCTATGTAGCAAATTTCCTGTCCAGTTCACATAAAGTTGTGCAAATTTGCATAGAGCTGTAACAATTGACAAACTATTTGTCCTTGATTTAGTCTGCAGTAAGAGTTTAGAACAGAAGGCAAATAACTTATTACAATCCACAAACAACAGACTCAACTATCAACTGGAAGCAACAGGCATTGAGTATTTACTTGTACCAGGCAAGGTCCTTGGCATGGAGGAAGGTAAATTACTGTAACTACCCTTTCCTGGGTAGCTCCAGTCCAAGAACAGATCCCTCCGCAAAGGGTAACCACCCAAGGCCTGCCACCTCCTCTTCTCCCTCCTCAAATCTTTCCTTCCACAATATAGATAAGAGTAAGATGCAAAAAATCTGGAAATAGAGCTGGAAAGGAAGGGGCAAATTCCTGGCACTATTGTTATGGGATTTCACAAAAACAAACACCATTTGTGTAACTTGAATAGATACTGAAGATTTATTTATTTTGTCACTGAATCTAAAACAAGTCATATCCTCCACTCTAATCTCCAACTTCCAGCTTCTTTACCAAAGATAAAGCTGGATCTCATGCTCCTTAGGGCCCAATTTCTTTTTCTCTACAATGAGATTAACAGTGCTTCCTCATGGAGTTGATATAAAAATGCAATAACATCAAGTGTGTGTGAGGGTAAAACCCATGAAAATGGAACCCTAGCATGTAAAAGGAGTGTGGAAAATGCAGGAGTCTCTTGAGGGAGTAGGCAATGGTACAATTCGCCAGGAGCACAGAGGGCTTGGGAGAAAGGGATGGAAATGTAGTCTGGATCCACTGGGGTCGGGAACACTCAATGCTAGCTGAGGACTCTACGTGTAATATCAGAAAATTCAGCCTGGCTAATGTTCTGTTGTCTAGGACAGGAGTGGGGCTTTTTTTGGTATAAGAATGTCAAAGTAAGTGTATCCTGTTAGAGCAGTGGTTAGGTCAATAGCCTCTGAAGAAGCAAGCCAAATACCCCTAGGAACAAGCCAAATACCCGTGGGAGCAAGCCAAATACCCCTGGGTTCAAGTCCAGGGTACAGGGGTAAACAACTAGTGTGAACAACTAAATAAAAATAAAATAAACCGCTTCTTCCTCCTTTCTGTTCCTGCCTGCCTGTTTACTCGCTTTCATTCCTGCCTGCATCTTTCCTTTAAAAAATAACAGAATGTCAAAATAATATTATTTCCCGTGATAATGAAAGAGTAATATCTTTGGTCTCCTTCCACTTACAGATCTTATTTACTGGGGTTAATATGCTTCGTGTCTTATTTTTAAAGAATCTTAACTCTTATTTTTAAAATAAATATGGATATATGCATATAGGCAAACACACACACAAACACACACACACAAACACACACACACACACACACAAACACAACTTTCTGACAGCAATGTTATTATTCCAAGACCTTGGGGGATGGAGAAAGGGAACGGCCAGGGCAAGCGATACATACTTCTGTCAATACGCAATGGGGGAGCGCACTGGTGGCTTAGTGGTTCACCGGGCATAGTGCACGTGCATGCCAAGGACCCAGGTTCGGCAACCAGAGCCAGAGGCAGGGAGACAACCAAGATGAACAACTAAATAAAAAATAATAAATAGATGCTTCTTCCTTCTCTCTCTTGCTGCCTGCCTGCCCCTGTTCACCTTCATTCCTGTCTACAACTTTGAATATTACTGACAAAGGAAGTGAAAGTCCTATACAATAAAAACTACAAGACTTTCTTAAAAGAAGTAGAGGGTGCACCATGGTGAAGCCATTACAGCTAAATGGGTTAGGCCAGTGGAAAGCAACAGGTTTCACACACTCGGGGAAAGTTGAAAGGATTTTATTTAATGCAGGCGGGCACCAGTTGAGTGGTCTCCAAAGACTGGTGCCCTGTAGTCACAGATTTTATAGGCAGAGGTTTCCTGGGTGGCCTAGAGTAAGGTGGAGGTGGGTCTTTGGAATTTTTCCATTACTGGCTTCTGTTTAGTAAGATCAGGGCAGGTCTGTTAGTGGTTGCAATAAGCAGAAGTTATTTACAGCTTGGGGCTTGGGCTGGTGACATAGTAAGGTCAGTGGAAGCTTATTTCCTGAGGCTTATTTCCTCCTCAAAGCAACAGTTGGGTACAGTCAGCATACATTCCAAAGATCCAGATTCACACTTGGGGCCAGTGGGAACAACTACAATCAACAACTAAATAAAATAAAGTGCTTCTTCCTTTCTCTTCCTATCTGGTTGGCTCTGCTATCCTTCATTTCTGCTTGCAATGTTCCATAAAAAAAAATAGAGGAAGATACAAAGAGATGGAAAGATATCCCATGTTCATTCTTAGAAATAATTAACATTGTTAAATGACCATCCTATTTACAACAATATACAGGATTAATGCAATCCCCATCAAAATTATACAGGCATTCTTCAAGGAAATAGAACAATTTTTCGTTTGTGTAGAAGAACAAAAGAGCCAAAGTAGCCAAAGCAATAATGAGAATAAAAGAACAAAAGTAGAGGTATCGCCCTCTCAGTCCTTGAGTTATACTACAAAGTGGAATAGAACTGAATCACCAGGATCAGACTCCTACATATATGGTCAATTAATTCACGACAAAAGAACCAAGAACATACCACAGAGAAAAGAAAGTCTTTTCAACAAATGGTGTTGGGAAAACTGATGCCACATGCAAAAGAATGACTCTAGACCACTTTCTAACACCCTAACAAAAATTAATTCAATAAGGATTAGAGACTTCGATGTTAAGACTATAAATCACAAACACTTTGAAGAAAACACAGTCAATATGTTCCATGACATTGGTCTTAGAGAGGTCTTCAGAGACCCAACTCTAGAGATATGAGAAATAAAAACAAAAATAAGTAAATGAGATTACATCAGACTAAAAGTCTTCTGCACAGGGAAAGAAACTATCACCAAAACAAAAAGAAATCCTACTAAATGGGAGAAGATATATGTACATCACATATGGCTAAATATTCAAAATATATAAACAACTCATACAACTCAACAACAGAAAAATAAACAACCCAATCAAAATTGAGCAGCAAGTTGAATAGACAGTTTTCTAAAGAAGACCTACAGATGGCCAACAGGCACAAGAAAAGATGTGCTACCTCTCTTGTTATTAATGAAAAGGAAGTCAAAACAACATTGATATGTCACATCACACTCATGAGATTGGTTATTATCCCAAAGACTGGAAACAACAAATGTTAGTGACGATGTAGATAAAAGAGAACATTTTGACACTGTTGATGAAAGTATAAATTGACTCAACCTGTATATAAAGCAATATAGATTCCTCAAAATGCTGAGAATGGAAGTCCCATATTTTCCTATTATCCTAGTTCTGAGTTACCCAAAAGACACAAAAACACTAATTTGCAGAGCTATATGCACCCCTATGTTCATTGCAGCATTATTTACAACAGCCAAGAATTGGAAACTACCTAAGAGCCCACTATCAGATAAAGGATAAAGATGATGTGGTTTACATATATGTGGAGTACTACATGGTCCTAAAAAAGATGAAATTCCAGTCATTTGTGACAACATGAATGGAACTAGAAGGGTTATATTCAGTGAAATGTCAGAAGGAGAAAGACAAACACTGGCTGATCTCATTTGAATATAAAGAAAGAAAGCGAAGGAACAGATTAAACAAAAACCAATGCTTGGATATTAACAATACAACTGAGGTTACCAGTGGGGAATGGGACAAGAGGTGAGGGTAATGGGGGGGGCGTGTCCAATGGACATTGGTGAAGACTTTTTATAATTTGGTTGTGGGCTGGGTATGTTATTTGAAGAATGGTGAACCTGTACGTACAGGTTTATATTACTTTGTAGATCAAAGTTACCTCAATAAATAATGAATTTTAAAAATGAATACAGTAGACAGTTGGGGATTTGCAACCAGTGAGTTGAGTGAGGGGATCAGTAGATGGAAAATTACTAAGAGGAGACATCAAGGTTAGGGGGATTCTCAGTAAACCAACTTAGGATGATTCTTGTTAAAGGTACGTCAAATACATGGTCTAGTCAAGAAGAGGACTCAGAGGAGTTTGATTAAATTTTGGTCAAAGAGAGTATGTTGGCCAGGGTACAGTGATCTGGACAAGGTTGAGAAGTGAGAAGTATGGGAAGAAGTATAGAGGTGGAATACTAGGGGCATGGATGGGTTGCTCTCTCTGATGGGTACTTCATAGGTACCTTGATGAAGGAAGGAAGGAAAACAAGTCATCTAGCAGAGTGTCATCTCAATGACCTCTCGTTATCCAGTCTGAGTGTACTGGTCAGTGTGACAGTATAATAATGGTTCCCAAAAATATGCCCATGCCCTAATTCACAGAACCTGTAGATGTCATTTTATTTAGAAAATTAATCTTTGCAGATGAAATTAAATGAAGGATCTTGAGATAGGAAAATTACCCTGGATTATATGGGTGGACCCTAAAACCCATTACAAATAAACTAACAAGAGGTAGGAGGAGATATGGCACTGAGAAAAGGAGGAGGCTGTATGATTTAATGGAGAGAGATATTGGAGTGATATGTCCACAAGCAAAGGAATATCAACAACCACAAGAAGCTAAGGGTAGACAAGGAACAGAATTCCACCTATAGTCTCCAGAGGGTATGCAGCCTTGCCAATACCTTGATTTGAGGCTCAGTGAAACATGCTTAATGTCTGGCCTCCAGAATTTTATGAGAATAAATTTCTGTTGTCCTAAATCAAGTTGTTAGCAATTTGTTACTACAGCCACAGGAAACTAATATAGACTGAGCAATAGAATCTGGTTGAACCACAGGACTAACACGGTAAATATCACTATTTGACATGCCAGTCACTCAGTATGTGGTTATGAATGACTCGGGGTGACTACTGGACTCAATCTCTGGGTCAGCATGCACAGTTCCATACAGGGACCTGCAGAGAAGCAAAGTCTGATTCCATTTGCTCCAAAGTCAGAGGGTGCTATCTTAAGAAGTCCCCAACCCTTCCTCCCTGTTAAGTCAAAGCTAAGTCCCTTAGAGGGGTCCAAACAAAACCTTGCCTTTCATTGAATTAGGATCTCTATGGACTGAGGTCCATTGGGAAATGACTCTCAGGAATCTGACAGAAATACCCAGAAAGTAAGACTCTCTGGTTCTTATTATAAGGTGGAAGACTTAGCAGGCCCATCTTGAAGAAATTCCCTTTGACTGAAAATCACTTATTTTTGGCTTGGTGAATCGTAAACATGCATACATGTGTAAAGAATCATCAGCCCTTATTGGTAATGGCACAGGTACTGAGACCTAGGGAAGGTGGAGTGATCTCCAGAACATTCTTCCACTGCTGGCTGTCTCTGGAGATGATGACTTAGAGCTCAGCTGAGGTTCGTTGTTATTAAAGGAAAGTTGGACACTATGATGTAGTGCAGCTGTGCACAGTTGGAAATGGGTTCGACTTGACTGCAGGCACTGTCCTGTTGACCTCCACACCATCTCTCCCTCTCTTCAGGAAGGGAGCCTGGACCTCAAAGGGCTCCTGGATGTCTTTGCCTGGTCCCTGCCCTATGTTATACCTCCTCTTTCTTTCTGCAGAGTCCTGCCCGTTCTTCCCTCCTGGTCTCTTTCTTATCTTTCTAAATCCAGGTCTAAGTCCAAAGGTTTACAGGATGTAGGAAATTGTATCTGTATTGGGCTCTGGGGTTTCAGAATTAATACAAAATTGATTGCTGCCTGGGAAATGGATCCACAGTAAGTTAATTAATGTTATTAGGTGAGTCTGGAATTCACTTAATATGTGACAGGTACTGTTCCAGTTTGCTACTTGTATCAAATCACAAATTGCAACATAATGCATCAGCATTATTATTATTATCTCCATGTAATAGGTGAAGAAACTAGCTCAGATAGGTTTTCATGTCCAAAGTAACAGAAAAAATCAAAAGACTGAAACTGGATGCTAAACTGTCTGACTGCTAAGCACTATTTACTTCCTCTTAAATGAATTCCAGTGTAACAGATTGCAGGACCTGTGGCTTTCCTCCTCAGTGCCTCCACTCACACCAAGGTAACCCTGACTTGCCTTGAAATCGAAATTTCAGAACCAAGTAATCCTCAAGAGTTAGGCCCAGGATACAGAAGCAGCTGTGCTGATTCATCATACCGAGAGTTCCACCCGCAACCTGAACCCACCTCCCACATACACATGCTCATGAACTTGTAAGTCTATCCCTTGTCTGCACAGTGTCAGGATCTCCATTTATCTCTCTCAACCGCCATGGACATGGACCTGTTTTCACCCATTTAGCTTAGCTTGACTCTCTTCTGTCCTTCATGTGCCTCAGGCAAAACTTTCTGGGATCTATCTTTCAGTCAAGGTTGAGCCAAACCCTGTGCATTCTTAGACTGCAACCATTCTCCCATAGCTGTTTTTCAACAGCTTCACAAAGGAACTCAAGACTCCTGCAGTCAGAACTAAGCAGGTTGTTGTAGGGACGTTCCCTAGGAGTGAAAAAGGAGCACGAGAAAAGAAAAGTCTGACACCCAGAGAGTCACTCATTTGCTGGATTGATCAAGTCTTCAAAGGTCTCAGACTTGTGTCTGTCTTGTCTTTGCAATATTAATCCAACATGTATAAAGGAAGTGGATTTTGAAGAATATTTTTGTGGTATCATGATTAATCACCAATTTTATGCTGTCACATTTTTTCATTAAATCTGCATATTACCACATGTAGTCATTTATCAGGCAAGAGGCAGAGGTCTGAAATGTGCTTGGTAGGATACAGCTGTCTCTCCTCAGGGGTAGATTCATATGCCCATCCTCAGAAACCTTGTGCCAACTTGAAAGACTGCGGACAAAGGCTTGCACAAGTCTGCTTGTGGATGCACTAGGGAGCCTCCTTGGAAGGTACTCGCTATTTTTACTTTTGGAGGAAGCCAAAGAGGCTGTTGGTGGTAAGATCACCCTAGATAAACAGGTCAAACTGTCCCAGTGGAAGCCCTCTCTCAACAGAGGTTCAGGACTCTCAAAGAAAGGATTCAAATTGCATCCACTGCTTGTGACAAGGCACATTTGCAAAACTGGTGGGGAGGCCTGGTACAAGACTATTTCAGGTCATTACGGGTGTGAAGAGTTCTCCTCCAAAAGAGAATTCATCCTGAAGAAGAGTACCAGGCACAATGAGCTCAGCCCAGGAACAAGGCCTTGTCATTAGGAGAGGATACCTTTTCCAGTGGCAGCATGGGGACTAGAACTCCTATTTGTGTCTGTTCCAACATCGCATTAAATAGGACAGGTAAATGGTTACATAATAATTACTGAGTCAATTACAGTGATTAGCAGATGTTGTCTCTCAGTACCCATCTTTTCTTTCAGAAGCCAAACATTGACATGTGAGGCAGCTGGCAGGCTGTGTGTTCTGTGCATGTGTCAGTACAGATCACTGCTGCAGGGCAGGGTGGGCTGTGGGCAGAGGGAACCTTCCAGAGACAGACTCCAGATACAACCCAACCCCTTCCCTCCTGACTGGAGTCCTGCACCACGCTAACCTGGAAACCCCCACCCCCTCCCCATATGCCTGCTTTGCACTCACGAGACTTTCAGTGTGGGAGCAGGTGATGAAATGACCCTGTGACACTTCCAGCTTGATCTCTGGCACAGCCGGTGGAATCTCACTCCATCAGCAGCTCTCTGTTTTGCAAGAGTCCTCGAGGTCCATCTTGGAGGCATCTTCATTTTTGCTGACAACCCA
>RJWH01010425.1:0-16803 GCA_004363575.1 Solenodon paradoxus
GTCGTCATCCTCCAGATGTGGGGAGCATTGGGAGTCCGGGAGCTCCACTCCGCCCGACGCCCGTCAGCGAGCTGGGTTTGGTTTCCGAGTTTGGGGGGTGGGGTGGGGAGGAAGCTGCGGGGACGGGGGAGGGGGGACCGCAATCTCCTGGGTTTCCCTCCTCCTCCCTTTCCAAAGTTTGCGGTAGATACTAGGGTCTGATCCCCCCCACACACACCTGGTCCTTGAGGCTGAGGTTTATCCTGACCCAGAGGAGATGTTGGGGGGCGGGGACCAGGTCCTAAAGCACCCCCCACCCCGCCCGCGGGTTGGAGGCACAACAAGGAGATTCCGGCGGCGGCTGATGTCAGGGGCGCAGAATGAGAACAAGATGTGGTTGGGGGGGAAGCTGTCTGCCCCCAGAGCTGGAGTAGAGACCCTTTCAGCTGGAGCCCAATGCCCAGCGTCTCCTCCCCAAGTCTTTATTCAATGCGGGGTTCTTGGGGTTGGGTTGAGGAGTTTCGTGCTAGATTTTTTTTTTTTTTTTTCTCTCCTTGTGGAGGGAAAGACTGGCGAGAGCTTTGACAAGCGGGGGATGGGATTAAGCCAGTCCAAGTTACCCCTCCTTTTTTACAAATAAAGAGTGCTCCCGCCTGGTGGCGGACCAGGTATGAGAAACTGCAGCCCTCCAAGAAAGTGCTGGGGGACAGGGAGACTGAGCGAGTTGGCTCAGAACGACTGGGTCCACCACCCCAGTGTCTACTCAGATGGGTTTGTGGAATGCACCCCACATTCCGGGGAGAAAGATTGAGCACTGTCCCTTCTCTTCTGCCTAATCTGGAGTGGTACCAGAGACCCCAGCTGCGCCGCCGGCCTCCTTCCCCATGGACTCTCCCCTTCAGCCCCCAGCACAAAGCGCTGCCAGCCCCAGGCTCCCGGGTGGGTCCCGCCACTGCCAGAAGGAAAGGGGGTGGGGGTTGTACTGCCATCCCAGGGCTTGACGGCGTCTTCAGGCGCCTTCCTCCTCCCTGCTCAGAGTTCTTTTGGAGTCTGGGTGGGAAACCCTGGGTCTCCCGTAACCCCTAAGGTAGCCCAGCGGGACTCAGCTTTGGCGGAGGGGAGAGGGAAGAAGCCTGGTGCCGCCCTCACTCTGCAGCGCTGCTGCCTCTAGTGCGCAAAGCAGGATGTGAGCTTGGGTCCCCCCAACCCCCACCTCTACTGTGGGTCTTTGGGCAGCCCCCCCCCATTCACACCTCCTCTCCATCCCCTGCCCCCTTTTCCTTTCTCTCTAGCTGCAGGAGAGAGATGGGGGCCGCAGAGGGCTGTGGACCTGCTGAATTGGCACATCTTGGGCTCTGACTTCTTCCCCCGCTTCCCCCAGGCCCCTTTCGTCATGCCTGAGATGGAGACAGGGAACAAATGTCTTTAGAAGGTGGAGGGCTCTGGGCATCCTTCCTCTCACCTTTCCTTGGATGGTGGGGCGGAGTGGGAGCACCAGTCCCATCCCCTTGTTCTCAGGGGTTCAGGAGAGGTAGAGAGATTGCACCCCTTTTCCCTCTCCTCCATAACACCCAGGCTAGCCTCTCCCCTTCTGCCCTGTCTCCTGGTGGCTGGTCTGGGGCCAATTTCCTTCCTTGAGGGTTTCTGGGAGGGGACAAGAGGAGAGGACCTGATGAGGGAAGAGAAGTGGGAACCCAGGGTTCATCTTGGGGTGAGAGCAGGCTTACCTCTGGGGTGGTGGTCATCTGGGGTATGGGGCCCGGCACCGCTAGGCCTGGACAGATCTCTAACCTGTGTTGGCTGAGGGTGGGTTAAGAGCAATCAGTTGGCAGTGGGGACCACGTAAGCTGTGCCTACCATTCCCATCCTACCCAAATGCCAAGGGAAACCTGAATTTCCACTGCCAGAGAGGTTCTGAACTAACTCTTGGGCCTTGGTCTTTCCCTTTCTCTCTTTTTGGTTCCTGTGAAACCCTTGACTCCACAAGGCTCCTCTGCCCTGAGCTTGAGGGCCATAAGGACACCTCCAGCTAGCTAGCTGAAGTGAGTTAGTCTCTTTGCTATCTTCTCTGCCCCTCCTCCCTTAGCTTCTTTAAGAGACCAGGTTTCCTGGAGAGGAGATGGGGACCCAGGTAGGAAGTGGAGTGTGTGTGTGTGTGTGTGTGTGTGTATGCAGGAGGGCAGAATAAGGAAGAGGGGCTTAGAAGTGCATGCTTTGGCACTGTGGAGACCAGGGGTCCTCCATGACAGTCCATTCAGAATAAGAAAAGCTCCCCTTCTGGCTGTAGAGGAGGGGTGTGTTGGACTTTACTGTGTGTGTTTCTTCAAGTGTGAGGGAGTGCGCTTCCCCTCCCGGGAAGGAGATCCTGAGCATTCCCTCTCTGGCTGTGGTGTCACATCTGGAAGTTTGTGTAGGAGTTTCTCCAAGCTCAGAGCCCAGCACAGCTTTTTCTCATTTGGAAATCACAGGCTGGCATTTGGGATGCTGGGAGGGGGAGTGGGAGGGGGCCTGAGGGGGAGAGGGGAGTCTGCCAGGAGTGGGGGGAGGAGAAGTTGGGAGGCCTGACTGGCTAGAGCCCTAATGGCTTCCAGAAGTGAGTGTGAGTGTGTGACTGCATCACGGTGTGTGTCTGAGTGTTTGCGTCTGGAGGGGAGGGGGCCACTAGGAATTTCTGGAGCTTTCTTTGTCACTGTCCCAGTACCCCAAGTTTGTCTGTTTTTCTTACCTAGGAGAAATCTCCATTTTGGTCCCTGGAGGGAAAGAGAGGTGTTTTTCCTGACTCTTTACCAATTCTGGGGAGAAGGCTGAGGATGGGGAAAGGGTCACCACTGGGGGTATCAGAGCATGCCCTGGCACTCTGTGTCCCAGCCCACCTTCCTTCTAGGTTCCACGCCCATTCTGTTTCGCCAAACTGTTGGGGGACTCCCCATCACCCAGAGTGCCAGCTGGAACCCTTCCTAGGATAACCCCCACCACATAGCACCCCCCTTGCCCCTCGCCTGCCCCCTCCCCAGCTCTCACCCCACCCTGCCTGCCTCAGCCAGGATGGCGACAGACACAACTGCACACATACACACAAATGCTCACACGCGCTCACGCGTGCGCGCACACACACACACAGTCACAGACGTTTGAATCAGATTCCTGGCCTATTTCCCCTCTCAGCAATTCCAGCGGGCCTGCTCTCTCGTGTCTCTGTCTCACTTCTCTGTGTCTGGGTGGGGCCTGGCTGCCTTTCTTCAGGCTTCAGTTTTCAGTTCAGCTGGAAACCTCTCTCTCCTCACACCCATGCCCTGGAGCAGGGAGACCACTGGAAACAGGCTTGTCAGATTGGCAGCTCTGCTGGGGGAAATCCCCCTTTCAGACTCTCCACCTCTTAAGTCCTTGCATCCCACCCAGCCCAGGGCACACTGAATCCCACAGACACCAGCCCCTCCATGGCGAGACAGGGCTCCACCTTCCCAACTTGGACTCAGAGGCTAGGATTCCTGGATCCAGGCCTGTTTCCTCCTGGGCACTCCTCAATGTCAGATTTCCAGGCTCCTAGTGGGGACTGGGGCATCCAGAGGGCCTGCTCCTGCTCCTTGGTCATTCCAGGAGCCCTGTGCCCCCCTCCTACCTCCCTCTCCCCATATAGCTGCCAAGCTAAGCAAGGGCTCTAGATAAAGCCCCACAGAGAGGACTCAGTTGTGCAGATAACATGCTCTAGTTCTCACTCCTGGAGGGAGAAGAGGAGGGTGGATGGAAGTGAGGTTCCTCTCATTCTGTCATTTCCTTTTTCTCTGCTTTTGATGGTGGGTTGTGGGGAGAAGAAAGATCCTCCCCTTTCCTATCCCCCTCCCCCTTTAGGATCCACTCCAGCCCTGACAGTCACCATAGCAACAGTAGACATGTGACTGCACAGGTCTCATAGTCACTATGGCAACCAGTGTCCCCCAATCCCTTGGTTACCATGGGGATTTGCCACATGGTT
Source organism: Solenodon paradoxus (assembly GCA_004363575.1). Lineage (NCBI taxonomy): Eukaryota > Metazoa > Chordata > Mammalia > Eulipotyphla > Solenodontidae > Solenodon > Solenodon paradoxus. The sequence goes on from RJWH01010425.1 coordinate 3,953, forward strand.
CCCCCCCCACCCTGATAACCTGTGGGTCTCTGTGCTTCCCCTTCCCTCTATGAGGACAAGACAGCAGCCTGGGTAAGGGGAATTCATGTATGAGGGGGTCCCTTTAATTACCATAGCAACAAATCCACACCACCTGGCGACACATCCTCTCGTTGTTATGGCAACAAAGGAACATCACACAGTGACATACAGTGACATACGGCCATGTTCCCAAGGAAACGAGCCCTACCCTGAGAAAGGTGAAAAACCCTCTCCCCATTAATTATTCCTGAATTCAGAGTGTCTCGTTTTCCTGTGCCTTGCTGTCTTCCCTGTTCATTTATGCTTACCTGTAGGGAGAGGGAATTGGGAGAGAAAGGCTGTACCTGGGAGCAAGCTGAATTGCCAGGGGGACCCTTCAGAAGGGGCTTCCGGAGTAAAGCACCGGGGATGGGGTATTTGGAGGCTGACTAGCTATAAAAGACCCACATCCGAGCATGAGCAAGGTGGGGACAGAGGAGGGATAAGGTGTCACTTCTACCACCTTCCTCCAGAGTTATCACCAATCAATAGTTATCACTATCAAGGCCAACAAGGCAGGAAAATGTGAACGAGGAGCCACATCTGGCTTCTAGGCAAATTGATTGATGAATTGACTCACTCACTCATTCATTCTTCCCATGTATTGATCATCCGCTACTTGCCAGGCACTGCTCTAAGTTCTGTAAGGGGATATAAAGCTGTATCAGCCACGGATGAGACAGGCGCTGTGATATGAAGGAGTCACTGCCATGAGAGGAATTCAAACAGGTGTCGGGAAGCCCCTCCTGGAAGACGATCCACCTTCCCGCAGGTGAAGACATCCACGTGCAGTGGCCCTTTACAAACCCACATGCCCTGTAGGCAAGGAAAGGACTAGTTTGGGGAAAGTAGACCAGTTATTGAGGATAACTGTCTTTCCTTTTTCAGATGATAGCCCCGAGGGAGCTCCCTTCTGTCCCCCTTTTTCCAGGGTGACCCCTGGCTGACCCTCATTCTGGGGAGAGATCCATTGGGCTCTCACTACATTTGGGAAAACAGCTCCATGGAAACAGAGCACTTTTTCCCCCCCTTCCATCTACTACTTACCCCAAAAACCTAGAACTATTTTTGCTATTAAAAAACAAAACAAAACAAACTCTTATTCTTGTGAGGGGGTGGTGGTTGATTGTACTGCCTGGGGACATTTAGGGCACCTCTCTTTGGGAAAATGTGAGTCTGAGGGAAAGGGGCCTGGGTGACAGAGGTAGGACGAGGAGGGCTGGGGTTCCTGGTGGGAGGCGCCATCTGAGGTTGAAGACAGAGCTGGGTTAGGGCTGGGCCATCTGGGAGAAAAGTCCTTAGGCCCCTGGCCAAAGCCTTTTTGCCCACAAAGCGGGGTTACGACAGAGAGGTTCCATCTGCTTTAGGCCCTGTCCACCTGGCTGAGTCTGGTGTGGAATGTCATGCTGCCCTGATATCCTCCCCATCTATCCCTGAGACCTTCTCCTTCCCCAGTCCCCCTCTCTGCTTATTTCTAGCCTTTTTGCTTTTTCTGACCCCTCTTATAATTTCCTTGAGAAAAATAGGATGCTTGCTCCCTTCTCTGTGACTAGTACCTAGACTCCAGGGTCTGAGGCCATTTCGTTCATTCGCCTGCTGACGGACTGGAAGTGAGGGCCTTAATAAAATCCACTAGGTGGGAAGACTGGGGGTTGAGAAAGACCACCCCTCCCGCTTGCTGCAGAATGCAATCTGTTTTAGCTCAGCTGGGGCATTGCCGGAAGCCACAGAAGGTGTGTGTGCAGAGTTCTGTTCATCTGCCCAGACTGGGGGCTTCTGTCTCGTGCAGGGCCTGCCATGTTGCCAGTCCTTATTATTGAAATGCATGAATGTGTCTCAAGGCCATCTGAGGGCTTTGTGAAGCTGGAGTGGTGGCTGGTGGTGGTGGAAGCACCTCCGGGGCATTCCAGCTGTGGACCCTCTGTCTGCCTGTGTCTGGTACCAGGATGGTCGTGACAGCCCCTTCCCTGCACGCCTGAGCAGACACAGACGCAGCTCTCCCAGTCCAGAGCCTGGCAATCTTAGTCTCTTTCCGGCTTTTCCTGTGACCTTCAGCCTTGGCTCTTTGGGCCTCAGTTTCCTTGGGTTGTGGGGAAGAAAATGGTCCACCCCAGATACTTCACGGGGCCGCCATGAGCATCAAATGTGGCATGCTGTGAATGTGCTTGGAAAACTGTGAGGCAGACACAATTCGGCTTTAGGTTTGTGTCACACATTCACATACATTATCTCATTTGCTTCTCACATCTTCCCTGTGAGGTGGGGAGAATAGGATTCAGATTCAGCAGCAAACTCTGGGTGTCTGGCATTTCCACAAGCACGATCGATTTCTCCTCTGAATGGCTTGTGCAAACAGTCAGGGTATCTGTGACTTCTCTTACTTCACAAATGAGGACACTGGGTCCAGAGAGGTGAGATGACCGAGGTGGGCCTGGGCCAGGGAGGTGGGGGGAGGCAGGCTGACTTGTAGGCCACACCTGCTGATGTCTCAGATGGGGTGGGAGGTCAGAAGCAGGAGGCTCGAGGGCAGGGTGAGGGGGCACCGGCTCCGCTTGCTCCTCCAGCTCTTTCCTTGACCACCTGGATACCTGGTTTGAGCGTATCAGCATGTTGGTTATCCTTCTCAACTGTGTGACCCTGGGCATGTTCCGGCCGTGTGAGGACATCGCCTGTGACTCCCAGCGCTGCCGGATCCTGCAGGTGAGTGTGATGGGGCCAGGCGGCGGGGCTGTTCCCGATTTTCACACCCTGCTTCCTTCTCTGCAAGAGACCTGACCCCACTGGGAGGCGGAGGTGGGACTGGGGGTGGGGGTGGGGGATGGGGGAAGTGTTCCCACACTCCTGCTCAGTGTCAGCAGCCCCTCATCCCCACTTCAGGCCTTCGATGACTTCATCTTCGCCTTCTTCGCCGTGGAGATGGTGGTAAAGATGGTGGCCTTGGGCATTTTTGGGAAGAAGTGTTACCTGGGAGACACTTGGAACCGGCTTGACTTCTTCATCGTCATTGCAGGGTAAGGACCTAGGCTTGGGGTGGGAGATCTGTGGGTCAGATCCGTCCCTTCCCCGAGACCAAGGTTCTAGATGACCGCTCCACCACAGCCCACTTAGGGTGCTGCCCTCCCCCATGTCACCTACTCAGGGTGGAGGCTGTCCTGCCTTTGTGCTGGAGTCTGAATTCCACAGCCCCTCTGTCTACACCCTCTCTGATGAGGAGTCTGTCCTTGGCTTGGGTGACCTTGCCCCCCCCCCCGGCCCCCACAGAGAGAGCCAGCTCTTCAGGGGGCCCTTGATGGAGGAGGGGGAGGCATCGGAGGCTGTGCTGCCCCACTGCAGCAGGATTCCTCATTGACCTCTTTTGACCCCCCCACATCGGCCTCAGACTCAAAGGGCCTCCCTTTGGGCCCCTCCCTGCAGGATGCTGGAGTATTCGCTGGACCTGCAGAACGTCAGCTTCTCAGCTGTCAGGACAGTCCGTGTGCTGCGACCGCTCAGGGCCATTAACCGGGTGCCCAGTGAGTGACCCCTCAGCCCTCGACCCCTGGACAGACAGCCCACAGAGGAAATGTGGTCATCTCAGACACACCCCTACCTCCTGACCACTCACAGACCTCCCCGGGCCTGGTCCTCAGGGCCCAGCATTCGAGGCAGCTCCCATCAGAGAAGGCCTTGGCAGGAGGGGGACACAGGAGCCAAATGGAGCCCCTACACCCTGAGGCACTGTGAGAGTTACTGGGGAGACCCCTCTCCCTCATTTTAGCCTGGTTTGGGGTCTGTTTCAGAAATGTGTCAGATGATCTCTTCCCTTCAGCCAGACCACCGCTCCCTCCCATGGAGGGAGGGTAGAAGGGAACCTTCTGGCTGAAAAGTGAGGTGGCCTTTCCCAGCCAGAGCAGCCATCCTTGCAGCCTGGTTCTCACTGGTGAGACCTCACTGGCCGCACTTGACACGACTTCTCCCAAGACAAGGCCATTCCCTCCCTCACCCTCCTGCCTGTGTCCCCTTCCTCCTTCCCACCCCCTTCCAACCCATTGCAGTAACTGACTGCTGGGACCATTATCTAAATTAAACCGCATTGACTCCCGAGCCAGCCAGCAATGCTTTGGCAGCTCCAGCTCCCCGACAGCCTGCCCCCCCAACCTTGTTCAGGCCCCCTTTGCAGCTTCCCACCCTCCACAAGCTGCAGATGGTCTCTGCATAGGTCCCAGGAGGGGCTGGGGGTGGGGGTAGGAGCATGTTTGGGGGACTCTGTGCCTGATGCAGCAGCAGCATGCCTGTCTGGGTGAGTGAAATGCAGCCGCCTCTGGGTGGGCAGGGCTACTCTGTCCTCCAGGCATTGGGGTGCTTTGGTGTTTACAAGGGCTCCATAGGAGGGGCCTGCCTGTGCCTCCTCTCCCGCCCCAGGTGATGGCTGGCAGATTTATAGGCCTCTGTCTAACCACCGGTGTAATTCCCTTAATGCAAACCCTGAGAAATTGATCTCAGTTGGAGCACAGAGGAGCTATGGGGGGGTGAGACTGGAGGATGGGGAGAGGGACTGAGCCACAAGAGAGAGTGGATGCAGGCCGCAGCCCCAAAGAGGGTTAATTTGCTGCTGCTTAGAAGCTTCCCTTCCCACCCCCACCCCCTGCCCCTTGGAGCAGGGGGCCTTGAGTGGCACTTTGGGGTTGAAACCAGCCATTAAAATGTCTGTGTGTTTGACAAGAGGGTGTCCTGGGGCTGGTTGGGTCTTGCCTTGGGGGAGGGGGCACAGCCTCTCTAACAGGTCTTGTAGGGGAGGGCATTGTTCATGGATGCCTCCTGAGAAGTTGGCCCTGTGTCTCCTCAGATCCCAATTTGGGTCAAGCAAAGAATAGACTCAGGACAGAGGTTCAGAACCCTGCTGAGGGGCTAGCTGTTAAAGTGAGATTCCTGCTTGCAGATGTCCTTCCTGGCATTCCCTGCCTCAGTTTCCCCAATGACTATAGTGGTGATAACTGTCTAGTGAGAGAAGCGTGTGTGTGTGTGTGTGTGTGTGTGTGTGTGTTCACACACTCATATGTAGAAAGCCTAGATGTGAGTGCTGGCTCCTACCACGAGCAGTTCCCTGATCGTGGACAAATCCTCTGGGTTCTCTGAGCCTCCCTCCTCATCTGTCACTTAGGGGTTAGATATCGGGAGAATTAGGTGGATGCAGAGCTAGGCCTCCTCTGTGGCGCTGTTAGTGGACTGTGAGCTGATGAACATGGGCGGGCTGATGGGGTAGCAGGCGGGGCTGCCTGCAGTTAGAGGTGTCTGTTGATCTCCCCTCCAGCATGAGCTGGGAGTCTCAGCCTCGGAGGCCCTGCTGGGCCCCTCTGGGAGTGCTGCCAGGCCTGTGGCAGCCAGCCCGGCCCGGCCAGCCTGGCGCCCCCAGCGTGGCTTCTGCCCCCGCAGGCATGCGCATCCTCGTCACACTGCTGCTGGACACACTGCCCATGCTGGGCAACGTCCTGCTGCTCTGCTTCTTCGTCTTCTTCATCTTCGGCATCGTCGGTGTCCAGCTGTGGGCAGGGCTCCTTCGTAACCGCTGCTTCTTGCCCGAGAATTTCAGCCTGTGAGTGGTGCACAGATAGGGGGTGACCTGGGAGGAGAGGTGGGGCTGGGACCTCCCTCCTGCCCTGTTGCTAGTGACCGCTCCATTGTCACATTGGAGACAGTCACCTGGGGGCACTTACAGGATGGCTGAGGCCTGCATCGCACCATACAGGTTCTGACCTCATGGGTCTGGGATTCAGCTCAGGTGTAGCATGTTTTAAATCCTCATCCATGAGCCTCATGTGCAGCCATGTTGGGAAACCACGGCTCCAGGGCTGACCTTCCAACAGCCCCACTACAGAGCTCCACGTCAGCCTTCGCTTCCCGGTGCCCCATCCAGCTCGCCAGCCCTGCCCCTGCTGAGTGCTCGCTCCAACATGGCGGCCCTGCCCTGCTCCCCCAGCTCGCCGATTTCACTCGCCCCTCCTGGGCCTTCTCCCGGAAAACCCTGCCCCAGCCTCACCCCTGTCCCTCCTCAGGCCCCTGAGTGTGGACCTGGAGCGCTATTACCAGACAGAGAACGAGGACGAGAGCCCGTTCATCTGCTCCCAGCCGCGGGAGAGCGGCATGCGGTCCTGCAGGAGCGTGCCCACGCTGCGCGGGGCTGGGGGCAGCGGCGCGCCCTGCGGCCTGGACTCGGAGGCCTACAACAGTTCCAGCAACACCACCTGTGTCAACTGGAATCAGTACTACACCAACTGCTCCGCAGGGGAGCACAACCCCTTCAAGGGGGCCATCAATTTCGACAACATCGGCTACGCCTGGATCGCCATCTTCCAGGTCGGGCACTGGGTGCTGGGAGCGTCCCCAGGGCACAAGTTCCAGGACATGGTCCAGGCTTGGAGTGATCATTCACAGGGTTGGGATGGGGTCAGGACCCTTGGGGGAGACTGCAGGAGGCTTTAGGGGGCCCAGAGTCAGCCTGCCCCTCTGCAACCTCCTCAGGTCATCACCCTGGAGGGCTGGGTCGACATCATGTACTTTGTGATGGATGCTCATTCCTTCTACAATTTCATCTACTTCATCCTCCTCATCATCGTGAGTGATTCCTCAGGACCCTGAGGGGAGGGGGTGTCCTGGGGAAAGGGGTGGGAGGAATCCAGAGTTGGAAAGGTGTCTGGGTCTGAAGTTCTTAGCTCTCAGGACAAATTCTATAGAGAAGCAGCAGAGACAGCACCTGTCGGGACAAGTCAGGAGGAAGTCCAAGATCAAGGGATGACTCTGTCCTCTGCTACCACTTACCTTACAGCCTTGGGCAAGTCATCCCCTCAAGATCCCCAGCCCCAGCCTGCACTTCTGGTTCCTCATCAGTAAAATGAGTGGTACTCAAACCAGGGTGAGACCATCTTTTTCAGGGACTATTTGGAAATGGCAAAGGATGATTCTCTTTCTTTATGAGGCCAAAGGGAGCACAGTTGGCATTTTTTGGGGTGGGGGGCAGGGAGAAGATCTAAACATCCTGAAATGATAATTCTGCAAACGAAGAATTGTTCCACCCAAAGCCCCATCATTCAGGATTGAGAAACATGGTGTGATCTCTTGTTCCAGCTCAAGAAGTTCCAAGACTTTATGAGGGCAGAAGACAGAGGCCAAAGTAGCAATATTTAAGTTTTAATCACTACCATCCATAGTTAATTTAATTGCTACCACTTACTGCTAATATTTATCGAGCACTTACTATGTGCCAGTCCCTATTCTCAGCACTTTTTATGTGCTGAGATATGGTACATTTGGTCTTCACCATGATCCTGTTACCGTCTCCATTTTACAGATGAGGGAACCCATGGTTCCTCCTTTGTCTAACCCCATGGTGTGCTTTGCATGTGCTGTGGATTAATCTCCCTGGGCGGGGCATCGCTACTGCTGTGTGCCATTCGGCCCGCTACCTGCTTAATCCTCACAGACCCTGTGAGGTGGAGTGTACAGAGATGGTTGCCCAACTCCTAAGGGAGAGCCCTGAGCCTCAAAGGGATGAGTTACTGGGCCAAGTAAGTGATTGGAGCTAAGAATTCAACCTCAGGCTTCTGACTCCAAGTCCCTTGTTCCATGTCACCAAGAGGCCAGTGACAGTCAGACAGAGGACAGATATTGAGAGAGATTCATGAGGAAATTCAGATCTACCCGTCAGGACCTGGGGCATGCTCCAGACTGAGCTGCAGATAGACTAAGGCAAATCTTGGTGAGTGAGGGACAGAGGGTGGATACTGAGAGAAAGCAAATCCTTCTGCCATTCCAGGTTTGCCTGGTGTGGAAGAGAGGGTGGGGCCTGTTCCCATCCCCACCATCTTCCAGGGGCCATGGTGCTTCTGGGAAGCTGGTCTCTTCATTATGCTGCTTCCCCAGGGTTTGGGGGAGGGAGAAGGAAGCAGACAGGGAGGTAAAGGGCCTAGTTTCCACCCTCCCACACACCCCCTGAAAAATCTTTCCAAGCAGCTCTCTGGAATCACACTAGTGAAGCTAATTATCATAATTACTAGGACACAATCTAGAAAAAAAAATCTGCTTTGTCACCATAAATATTCATTTCCTTCACTCCTAATTGTTGTCCAAGCAATGGCCAGCCCGGAGTCCCAGGGAAACTGAGGCATGGAGATAAGGGAGTGTGGGCAAGTCATCATGGCGGGTTGGTTGGTCTGCAAGGTTCAAGGTTCAGCCCATCACTCACATTGGGGAGGGGCATGGATAAAAAGATACAGGCAAAGCCGATGGTTATGAGATACTGGGGTCCCGTGATTAAGGGTCTCACACCAGGTCACACACCTAGAAGTGGGACTTAAAGCAGGAGTCTTGTGAACAGTGTTTTTTGGCAAGATCTCTAAGGTTCAGTTTAATATGAAACATCCCCCATCTTTAAGACTGCACTTATTTCCACAGCCTGTGCAGTTCATAAGGGGAATTGGAGAGGGGCGCAGAGCCTGCATGGAGGACATTCTGGAAGGGAGTGGGGCAGACACCCTGGCCGGATAGCATCCTGATCAATAGCAGTGCTTGGAATTCCACAGCACTGGGTTCCAGTCCTAGCTTTGCTGTGTGTTAGCTGAATGATCTGAGGCAAATCAATTGACCTCTCAGAGCCTCAGTTTCCTCATCTGTCAGATGGAGAGAAAGTGTCGCCCCTTAAGACTGTCACGAGAATACAATGAGATGCTCCTTCCACGGTGCTGAGCCCCCTGCCTGGCACATGGGCAGTGCTTGGTACTCGGCGGCCGGTGTTGTGACTCCCTTTTCTTCAGGACATCTCCTCTTCCTGTCCCCACCCCAACAGGTGGGCTCCTTCTTCATGATCAACCTGTGCCTGGTGGTGATTGCCACACAGTTCTCGGAGACCAAGCAGCGGGAGAGCCAGCTGATGCGGGAGCAGCGTGTGCGATTCCTGTCCAACGCCAGCACCCTGGCCAGCTTCTCGGAGCCAGGCAGCTGCTATGAGGAGCTGCTCAAGTACCTGGTGTACATCCTCCGAAAAGCAGCTCGCAGACTGGCCCAGGTGTCCCGGGCAGTGGGCGTGCGGGCCGGGCTGCTCAGCAGCCCAGCGCCCTGTGGGGGCCCGGAGCCTCAACCCAGCAGCAGCTGCTCTCGCTCCCACCGCCGTCCGTCTGTCCACCACCTGGTGCACCATCACCATCACCATCACCATCACTACCACCTGGGTAATGGGACACTGCAGGTCCCCCGGGCTAGCCCTGAGATCCAGGACAGAGATGCCAGCGGGTCCCGCCGGCTCATGCTGCCACCGCCTTCAACACCCATGCTTTCTGGGGGCCCTCCAGGGGGCGCAGAATCTGTGCACAGCTTCTACCATGCCGACTGCCACTTGGAGCCAATTTGCTGCCAGACATCTCCTCCCAGGTCGCCATCGGAGTCATTGGGCAGGGCTGTGGGCAGCGGGAAGGTGTACCCCACGATGCACAGCAGCCCTCCCCCGGAGATGCTGAAGGAGAAGGCTCTAGTAGAGGTGGCTCCGACATCTGGACCCCCCGCTCTCACCAGCCTCAACATCCCACCTGGGCCCTACAGCTCCATGCACAAGCTACTAGAGACCCAGAGTACAGGTGAGAACTCTGGGGGCTGGCTGGTGTCCCACAGGGGGCCAGGGGCATGGCGTCAGAAGAACAGGGCTCGAATTCCCATGCTATCACTTGCAACCTTAGGACTTACAACAGGCACACCACTGCTACGAACCCTCATCTTCTTGGCTAAAATTCTGACACTGTCCTAATAGCAGTAAGTCGCGCAATGAGCGCCTGCTGTGTGCTCTGCTGTGTGTGTCTGCAGTGATCACACAGTTGTTGACCAATCGCTGTCTCTGCCACAGGCTTTGCAGGCAAAATCCCACTGGATCCTCTCACCAGCACAGGTGATTGGGTTTCTTATCATCCTCATTTTACTGATGAGAAAAAAGGGATTGGGAGAGACCATCTGACTTGACTTGCCCAAGGTTGCGCCACCAGTCAAGGGTGACTCAGGTGAACTAGTGTGAGACCGTGGCCGACTCCATGCCCCACACTGAGGGACTCTTGTAAAGAAGAATTTCATTCCCTCCCCACAGGGAGACCCAGGGCCCAGAGCAGCAAGTCCTCAGGTGGCGCTGGTCTGATGGCATCACGGAGGGAGGGAGACGCTCACTGTCTGGTGTCCTGCAGTGAGACAGGGATGATCAGCCCTCTGCAGACACTCTGTAGCCACAGCCCAGGGCCGTGTTCCAGGAAGGATGTGGCACGTGGGAGAAACAGGCTATCCTTGTGGGCTGGTGTGTGGACCAGCGGCTGGGACAGGAAGGTGCCATCACAGGAGGTGGTGCGGAGGGTTCGTGTGCCAGCTTTCCCACCCCCTGCCTCAGGACACATGCTGGTCATGTGTACGCACACACGCACGCTTCTATTTCCTCCTGTGTAAAAGGCAGGACTGAACCATCGCTACTGCCAGCGCCTGCCTGCTGACGCCTTGGATGTGTAATGCAGAGATGCAGTCAGATTGGGGGATGCTGGATACCTCCTCGGGGCCCGGCCTTTTGTGCACTTACGTTCTACCATCAAAGCTGGATAGTGGACACTGGCATTCTGGGATAGGTCACTGTGTGCTTGTGGACAAGCATGTCGGGAGCTCGTGTGTGTGCGTGCGCTCAGGTGGTGCTCTTGTCTGGCAGGCACGCATGGCCACATGTGCACGTGCTGAGTGTGGTGTGATGTGCGCGTCCTTGTACCTGTCTGGCTGTACACGTAGGCGAATAGTATTGTGCAGACAGCACAGGTGTGTGTGTGTCCACAAGCACATGTACGTGGTGATGTCTTAAGGAGTCCTGAGTAAAAGCTGCTCAGAGCAGTGTGGATGCAGGATTGGCGTCCCCGGGATGGGGAGATGGCCCAGGCTCTTTGCTGAAAGCAATTTGGACATAAGAGCTCAGCAGACCTCGGAGAACATCAAGGTCACCTGCCGAACCGTGGGACACCGAACAGTGACTGTCAGGAGGATGCTGTGGCATTGGGGTTTTCGTGTTGTTGCTTAGGACTGCCCACATGGCAGGGCATTAAGCTTCCCAGCCCATTAAGTCCCTAGCACCCCACCCTTCTAACAACCCCAAACTTATTTTATGCACACCTGAGGGAAGGATCACACCAAGTTAAACATCCTGGAGCCTCTGACCTCTCTACTCTCCTGTCCAAGGTGCCTGTCAAAGCGCTTGCAAGATCTCCAGCCCTTGCTTGAAAGCAGACAGTGGAGCATGTGGCCCTGAGAGCTGTCCCTACTGTGCCCGGGCCGGAGCAGGGGAGGCTGAGCTCACTGGCCCCGAGATGCCTGACTCAGACAACGAGGCAGTTTATGAGTTCACACAGGACGCTCAGCACGGTGACCTCCGGGACCCCCACAGCCGGCGTCGACGGAGTCTGGGCCTGGATGTGGAGCCTAACTCCGTGCTGGCCTTCTGGAGGCTGATCTGCGACACTTTCAGGAAGATTGTGGACAGCAAGTATTTTGGCCGGGGAATCATGATTGCCATCCTGGTGAACACACTCAGCATGGGCATTGAATACCACGAGCAGGTAGGACGCGGCAAGGGCAGGGTCTGCCAGCCTCTTCTACCCTGGGGCTGGGGACCCTCTGCCTTCCTCTGCTCACACCTCTGTGTTGAGTTCCTCTCTGATGCTAGCCTGCATGGCAGGGGGAGGCGAGGACAGAGATGCTGGAATGCATGAGGACTTTATGGAGGGCAAAAACTTGTGGAGTTTTCACACACTCAGTGTGAAGGTGTCCAGGTGCAGCGGAGTCTGAACTGGGCTTGTTCGATCTGAGGAGGCTTCTCTGAGGAGGCAGGCTTCGTAGGGGGTGAATAGTGTGAGTATCAGCTGGGAGCAAGGCCTCCTTGGAGAGATTAGTCCCTGGAAGAGATTTGGAACTTGGGAGAAGATATGGGGAAGGGATGTTGCTGGGGGCTGCCCAGCCCAGTGTTGCCGCCCTCCCTGGGGGCCTACGGAAGGATGAGAGGGAGAGCAGGTGGCTGCACCTGTGTGGAAGGCCTGCGAGGTCAGGAGGGAGGTGACCTGGCCCTGGCCTCTATTCTGGGAGCCTTGCTGTGAGCAGGCAAGAGTGGATGAGAGCACCCAGTGTGTTGAGGGACTTGAAACCATCGCGTTTGAGGAATCATTCTACGAACTAGGATGTTTAGTCAGGAGAAGAGGAGGCTCAGCAGGGACAGCGAGCTGTCTTCAAATATTTGAAGGGCTGTCATGTGGAAGAGGGAGCAGGCTGGTTTCATGAGGCTGATGGCTGTAAACTATGGGATCTTGACTGAGAGGGAGGAGGCTGTTCCGACTCTCAGAGCTGTACAAGGGCAGAAATGGGAGACCGAGGGGGGCTCCACTGGGCTTCCCCCTCACTGACTGGGGGTTGCAGCAGATGCCATGGAGCCTCAAAACCGGATTGCGCTTCCTCTGGGTTCCTTCCAGAAGGCAACCCTGCCTCCTAGCTTGGCCTTCCAGGTCACCGTTCCCCCACTGACTCCTGGAAAGGGGCACAGGGGACCCTCAGAGGCCCTTCTCTGTGCATCTTTCTCCTGCGGCTCTTGCGTCCCAGGGGTTCTGGGAGGGGCCTGGGCCTCCAGAACCCGACCATACCTGCTTCAGAACCCAGGCTAAGCCCCTCCCAGCCTTCCTAATGGCAGGTAGAGTCTTACCCAGCTGGAGGTGTGGAGGGGCTCCAGCACAGGCTGCCACAGGATTAGGCGGGGCAGGTCCCTGCAGGGC